>PVLC010005208.1:33219-77764 GCA_004027655.1 Graphiurus murinus
AATCCCAGCATTCGGGAGGCTGAGACCGGAGGATCTGGGTTCGCGGCTAGCCTCAGCTACCTAGTGAGGCACTCCGCAACTTAGTGAGACTCGGTTTCAAAATAAAGAATAAAAAAAATAGGGCTAGGGGTATAGCTCGGAGGTAGAATGCCCCTGAGTTCAATCCCCAGTACCGCAAAAAAAAAAAAAAAAAAAAAAATTAGAGAGATCAGTAAAGCCCCAAGTTTCTCACTTTGGTATTCACTCATGTTAAGAGATTACATATTTGTGATAGGTTAAAGTAAAGTACACGGTGCCGTGAGTTGTCTTTTGGTTATAACTTGAAACTTCAAGTAAACGTTTAAAATTGGAGATTGAAAGCATATATTCAATTTTCTGCTTTTTTCTCTCACCTGTTTTGTTGTTGTTTATTTTTTGTTTAGCAAATTGAGACATAAACTAAACCTATTTAGACTCTCATGTTTTTCTGCAGAGAAAACACAGAGAAAATGATTTCAGGGTAAATCCCACTTGCCAACGGATACTGCATGCTCTCAAACCGACATCCCTAGTTGCTCATATTTATCTCCAACCGTATTTAGAGGGTATGAGACTGTTGAACACTAAATTCAGGGATCATTTTCATATATGTGTCTCATTGGTTTTATGAGTTCTTGGTGTCCATAAAGTTCTAGAATTCCTTTGCAAATAGCAAAAACATACTTCCTCTTTGCGGGGTACCAACTGTTCATACCAAAGACATGGTGAACTATTCCTGGTCTTTTCGTCCCTGGAGGCCAACATTCCATTAGCATGGAGAGAATCAGGCATTAATAAAAGTAGAATTTCTCCACTGAAGGGAAAGACACATGTGGTTTTAACCGGGCTGATCTTAGAAATCACTCTTGGCTAATGAATTGCCTCAATGACCAAAAACACTGGTCATATACACTAAAGATTCAGCAAATTTATTTTAAAGGATAGAAAACAGGATTTGTTTTATACTATCAATTTTTCTTATTTACATACAAAAGAAAAGAGATAATGCCCAACATTTTCCTGAGATGTTCTTTCTTCCCATGACCCTTTTTGGGATCCCCTATATCAGTCATGCAAGCTGGATAAGGTAAACTTCAAAAGGATTTCCTTTTACCTCAAGTAGACTAATAAGAGTTAAATAACACATTATAAAATGTGTCCTAAAAATATATTACAAAATGAGGCGTTGGCCCACCCATGTGGGAATTGCAAAGAAAATCTTTCAGAAATCAGATTTTCAATTGTTAATCCATCATTAAAGTTGAAAAATATCTGAAGCTGAGAAGATCTAGAAGAAAAGGGTTTCTTTGGCAAAACACCAAGCATCGCCACCACTGATACACAGAATCTATGAGAAAAAAAAGGCATTATATTCCTTTGACCTCAGACTGGGTGTATAAATAGGGAAGGCTTCTGGACAGCTCAGAGAGCTTGATGCAAGGTCTAAAGTTCCATGTCTCAACTTGGAGAAACCCAAAAGAAAAATACAGCGATGGACTGGCTATCCTGAAAGCGGGCAGAGGGGAGATTGCTGTGCTGGAAATGGCCTGGGTTCAGCTGCCTTTAAATTCCATATGAACTCTGAAGAAAGATACCGAAATAGACCGTGTTGTGAAAAGTCTGCCTACAAAGACCACTTGGAAGCAAGCAGAAAAGTTAACCCTCCAGAATGCTGGACAACAACATCTAGAGTATTAAGTGGCCTATTTAAAAGGCATAAATTGTGTTAAGGGAACAGGAGTTGATCCCCAGTATAAGGGTGTCTCTAAAGAACCCACAAAAACACTCCAGAAAAGAAAGATTAAGCTTAAAATCAAACTCAGAATGCAAGAATATTTGATCATTACTATCCCATCAAGTATCACCTTTCTCATTCCCTAACTCTGCCACACAATTCCTTTTTCATCCCTAGAAGAACCAGACTAGACTAGTGGGAAAGAGGGAGGGAGCTGTGTAAGATAGGAAACAGAAGAGACCACCACAGACCCCCACCTCCAATTGCAGGCTTCTCTACCTGGAATATTACTGAGCTGGAAGGGATAAACTTCAATATAAAATGAAATTCAAAGATGTAATATTCTACTGGACTAAAAGAAAACTAATGATTAAAATAAGGTTATTTGTAATTGAAATTGATCAGAAGACTGTCTGAGTGACTTATGAGACCTGCTAAATATTTCACCTGGAAATAAGAATAAAGCAGCCCACTGGGTGGACATAAAAAGACAGTAGGGAGACCTAATTATTTTTAATTATTTTTATTGCTTATAGGACATGAAATGTCACTTCTTCAGCTCTAACAAAGCATAAACCCCGGTCTACCTATTCAGACTGTTCATGCTCTCGGCCAGCTACACCCCAGACATTTACACAGCACCTGCCACACCCTAAGTGGCTTTCTACATACTTTGCTTGTATTTAATTGCTTAATCCTCATAACAACCCTGTGAGTCTGGACTAATTATTTTCCTACCTCATAAATGATGAAGCTGAGGTAGAGTGGAGCCATTGTCCAAGGTCATCCAACAAGTAAATAGCAGATCCAGGATCCAAACCCAGGTAATTTGGTTCCAGAGACTGTGTCTGCGAGGACTCCACCTGTTTCCTGATTGAGTTCTACAATTCAGTGAGTAGCGTGTGAGCTCTCGGGCCCAGCTGCCCAGGACTAACTCTCACTCCCCTGAGTTCTTATGACTTGCACAGCCTCCATATGCGCATCTGTGAAATGATGACTAACTACAGTAACTGCAGCATAAGTTGTATTTGAATTATGAAATTAGATAAACCATGTAAAACATATCTTGGTAGAGTTACTGACACATAGTTACTATGTAAAGGTATTTACAGTAATGATCAGCTATCACCAAACTCAAGCTTTCAGAAATATGCCCCCAATTTGCCCTCATATTCTATTTGGGGGCTTAGGTGTTAGTCAGGCTCCCAGGAGGAACACAATCTAGAGATTAATTAAAGAGGTTTTAGAGGGAGGGACTTAACCTAAAATGGTAGTTTCTGAGGAACAGTCAGAAGTCATTATTACATCTGGGCCTAAAAGGCCAAGAGAAAGGAAGTAGGACCCAGGTAGAACTGTCAACATGAGAGGAGTACCCCCTCATATCTCAAAGATTGCTGTAAAGGACTCTTGTCTCCCTGTATTTGTACTCTTCCCTGCTATAACCTGTTCCCAATACATTGCCCAAGAGTTGTGGTCATATGTAGAGGAATGCAGCCTCCACCAGAGACTGAGAGGTAGAGGCCGGGAAAGAGGCAGGAATGAGTGCCCCCACATCTCTCTCCCTACCCTCCTATCTCTTGTTGTACTAGTACTGAACAAAACACAACTGAAAGGCAGAAGGTGTATTTGTCAGGGCTCAGTAGACTAATAGAATTCACAGGACACATATATGGTAAGAGGGGATTTATCAAATCAGCTTGCAGTTCAATGCAGCATAGTTCCAAGTTGCTGACTGCACATGGGGAGCTGGAGGAACCAGCAGTTGGTCCAGTGGTCCAAGAACTAGAGTCTCAGAATTGGAGCCACCGCTGATTCAGTCCCAGTCCAAGATGGAGAGGACAGGAAACTTTGTGGAGAAACAATGGTGAAGGTTCACTTTGAAGAGCTGAAGGCTGATATTTCAGAAGAAAGCAGATGGGCGTTCTTCAGGAAGAACCACACATGCCTTCACGTGGCTTTCTTCTTTTATCCAGGTCCTGCACCTATCAGAAAGGTGCTGCTCACACTCAGGGCAGGACTTCCCTTCACTCAGCCATTACATAAACCAGTCACCGCATCAACACACCCAAAGTCACATGGTCTTAGATGTTCCATGATCCAATCAAGTTGACCATCCAGGCTAACCAGCACAGAAGGTAAAGGAGTCCCAATGGAGACCTCAGTCAGAGTGAGTCTTCTGTGGACTAGGGGAAGAGTAGAATATGAATCTACCTGGAGAGGCAAATGAATAAGCAGCATGGCCTGTCATCCCAAATACTTCCACAGTCCTGTTTTAGTCAGCCTTTTTGTCACTATGACCAAACTACCTGAAAAGTACGACAAAGAGGAAGAAAGGTTTATTGGTTCATGGTTTTAGAGTTTTCAAAGGTTTCAGCTCATGATGGGCAGCCTCCCAGGCAGAAGTGGCTCAACAGCAGGGCTTTGGAGCATGGCGGAAGAGGAAATCCACTCTCACCCCAAGGCCACCAGGAAGAGGGAGCCAGGGTCAAATAGTGCCCAGGGCCATGCCCCCAAGGATCTACCTCTTCTAGATCCTCCCATCTGCAAACCTGGCTGCATAGCTTGACACATGAGCTTCTCTTGTGGACATTTTACATCCAGACTATAAGGAGACCCTCAGAAGAGTGATCAGCAGCGATGTAGCACTGTAATCAATGCAGTGATTAGGCATTCAGTGAGTCCACAGATAGTGCTACCAGCAATGTTGGAGACTAATCTACAGGTAATCAAATAGTTCATTCCACCGAAAACAGTTTGCTTCCCATTCTATGACTGAAATGGCCAGTGAGCTACCTCTCAATACACCAGGGTGATGTCATGGTGGGTGCTGAGCTCTGATGTACCACTGGAAGACTGAGTACTCCACAGCCAAATCAGCCCTGAGAAGTTGTGCCCATCATCCCAGGCACAAGCAACACCACACATCGTGTTCCTGCTGGCTAGAGTCCTTCTGTATTAGAACTGCAGGGTCAGGGAGGAGGTGGGCCAACAGATGCACATAGGTCCACCTGTGTGCCTGATGACGAAGGTCCCTCTCTGCAAAAGGGACATTTGGAAGTATATGCTCATGGAATTCAAATATCCTCACATTCCGAAGCTACTCTGAGAGGTATCTCCGTAAAATTTTCTCCAAATTTCCTTATCAGTCATCCTCCAATCTAATCAAAATTAACAAAACTCAGAAGGCCACGGAAAAATAAACTGGACATGCTTAAAAGAAAAATCTGTCCAGTGAAAATATCACTGAAAAATGAAAGTGAAATAAAAAGAACCTAAGAGAAACTTAAAAAAAAAAGAAGATAAAAAAAGAAGATCAAATTAAACATGAAGACAGTATAACAGAGAAATCATAAATATGAATATTGGATTCTTGGGCTGGAACAGACTAACACACAAGTCCTTTCTGGGGAATTAAACCCTGTATAAAAGCAAGGATATTCAGCAGGAAAGTTAAGGGCCACACTTTGTAGGTGGTACCTTCCTGGGCTAGGACCCTCACCAAAGGCCAGTCCTTCTTCAGAGGCTGGTCTTACACATTGTCACACTACCATCTCCAAAATGGGGAGGTGAGGCATGGATCTGTTTACAAGGGACCAACCCACTGTAAGCCTTTTGTGGTGAATCTCCAGAATCTCACAGTCACTTGCAAGTTAGGAAGATGGAGACAGGAGCCCTGAAGAATGTTTCTCTATAGGAAGGAAGCTTGTCATCTCTCTGCTGAGAAAGGCAGGATTAGCCTGAAAATAAAATGTTCTTGACATCCTTACCTGATTCCCCTTGAATTTCAAGTGTCAAGTTGTTTCATTTGAACTCAACCATTTCTAATTAGATGTCTTATCTATAAGAGACACTGTTATATGATAAGGAAAAAAATCACCTAAGGGGAGTCAGATCTCCTCGTTTCTCTTTCAGCCCTGGCACTAATATGCCATATTACTTTGTGGACAAGTTCTCTCTCTCTCTCTCTCTCTCTCTCTCTCTCTCTCTCTCTCTCTCTCTCTCTCTCTCTCTCTCTCTCTCTCCCCTTCAATTTCCTTATGTAAAATTAGAGCCCTGAATGAAATGATCCCCAACATCCTTATTGCTCTAACTCATTATACTGCATATGGAGTCTCAGAGGATTTAAATGTGGCTGAATTATGCAAAATGAACTAGCCCTCGATTGTAGCATTTTATAATCATTGCAAATTTCTTTCACACCCATTGCTTGTTAGTTTATATCTCTGTCTATGATTCTAAGGCATTGTCATTATTAGTCTTATTAAACAAGTGAGGAAAATATACTAGAAGAAGTTCATGAATTACCCCAGGTAACAAAAATAGTAGAAAAGTCTGGAACAAGAACAAGACATCTTGATTCCCAGTCTGGTCCCCTTTACAGTCCCCACAGGTTAGTTCTGATATTTGTGATTAACACTGATGCAGGCAGTTCCCCACTGATGTCAGGTGATGACATCCCACTGGCCTCTCTAAGTCCCAGTAGCTGGTCTGGTTAAGTAGCTCATCCCAGAGGGTCTCGTGAACCTCAAATAACCTTCTTTCTATCTCAGCTTCTCTCAGTAACTCAGACCATGTGGAGAGAAAACAAATCCATACACAGAGGAATTTAAGGTGTTATTTTAACTTTGTATATCATGCATACAGAATTAAGTGAACTTGGATTTTTTAATAAGTTGTGCAAAAAGCAAAGTGCTTGGCAAGTGTTCTCTAGGTGAGTGACCCAGAACTAGAAGTTTAACTCCAGGATCCCCCCCCCAAAAAAAAATATCAGGCTTACTCCACTCCACCATCTCCCTCTCATCTTCCACAAACCCCAGGTCCTCTCCCTTTCACTGCTTTATCTCCCCAGCCACCTGTGAGTAATAGTCTTTGGGCAGTGTTAGTTAGTTTTCTGTTACTATAACAAAGACCTGAGATAATCAACTTATAAAGAAAAAAGGCTATTTTGGCTCACAGTTTTGGAGGTTTCAGTCATGATGGTTTAGCCCCATTGCATTTGGACTTGTGGCAAATTAGATCCTTGTGGTAAGAGCAAAAATACTCATCTTATGGAGGGGAAGCAAAAGAGAGAGGATGAAAAAGGGATGGGGTCTCACTGTCTCCTTAAAGGGCTCAACCTCAATGCCCTAAAGACCTGCCACTAAGTCCCACATCTTAAAGATTTCCACCACCTCTTAAAGATATCACCATGATGGAGGACACTTAAACTCTAAACTATAGCAAGCATTATTAACTTAGAGGCAGGAACTTTGCCCAAACCTAGGGACACTCTGCTTCTACGCCGTACCCTCAGCCCTATCTTTTATTTTTTTATTTTGAAACAGGATCTTGTTAAAGCTGCTGGGAATCTCCCTGAGTTGCTGAGGCTGCCTTCAAATCTGAGATCTCCTGTCTCAGCCTCCCAAGTACTGGGATTAAAGGCATGCACCACCACACCAGGCTCTGATTTGTTCTTTTTGTCTTGTTCCCTGAAAAAAGAAAGTTATTGTTGCATTATTTAAAAGGACATCAAAATCAAAAACACATCTAGTCATTACAAGAGCATACAGTATTTTCATGACACAAAGTCTAACACACAGGCACACACATGCATGTGCTTATATACACCTGGCCATAGATATATGTTACCCCATATTATTCAGAATATCAGTAATCCCAGCTACACAGAGCACAGTTATTCATCTACTAGAGGAAGATTATTCTGGGAATGAAAAGATTTAAAGTATCAAATGTTCATTAATACCTGGCATCCTTCTAGCTCCTTAACCAACAAAATGTAGCCCCCCCACACACACACAACTTTCGATATAAGCATACTTGCTTCTCTTTTGTAGCTTAGAAAAACTATGCTCAGGAATTTCATGTACCGTTGTCCAGGGGCACACCACCTTGAACAGGATGACCTGGATCCAGATTTCATGGTTATTTCTGTTTTGTGCAACATTTCCAGTGATGGGTAGCTGTCTCAAAAACCTGATACAAAATTAGTGTTCTTGAGCCTTCATCTAAGTTGGCTAGTTTAAAATAATAGAGTAGCTATGGGCGGCATCTTCATAAAAGCAGATGAAATACACAAAACAGAAGAAATATAGCTAGCATTCCACTTTATGTTTTCTATTTTGTTTTCACAAGCATCATGTCTGTTATCATTGTCATTTTCATGACACCATGCTGAAGCAGTTATAACTGTTTTGTGTATAAACAATGAAGCGATTGTGTCAGTGTATGGGTATAATAGGGGTCTCTTATTCTATTTGTTTCTGAAAATTTCATCATATTATAGCAGAGAATCATGGTTGGTCAAGAATGGTTCATTTGTATTCAGTATCTGTTGAGGGATATGAGTACGTTTACAGGTTTCAACCAAAACTAATGAAAATATTAAAGATGCTGATTATTAGAGAAAATAGTATATTTAGAAATACTAAAAAAAAAAGCTCATTCCTTGGCAATGTGTATGTCTTTATAGCTTATTTCACATACACACACAAGAGCTTCAACTCTGATTTTTATTAATTAAACTTTTATATAGATAGTTCTATGTATTTCACTTGATGGAAAATAACTCACCATAAATCACACAAGAAAGAGAATTACACAGAAGCAGTAATAAGATCGTGTTTCCTCCGACATTACTAAGAAAAACTTATTTGAGAATTCCAAAAGCGTTACTGCTGTACTCAGGCCCACTGGCTTCTAGCTCACAACCCAGTTCTGTGCAGCTCAGTCCTGGAGCCCTGACTTCTGGGGAAAGGTCAGCTGGCCACCTGAAAACAGCCATCGGTTTCCCCAGTGCCAGCCTCCTGGGAGCTTTTGGCACCCCAAGTCACCCTTGGATGGCCCATGAATGGTACTGATAAAGTTTGATGGTTCTCTCACTAATCCGTTCCTGGGAACTGCCACTGAGTCTGGAGTAGGCTGGAGCTTGATTGGTGAGTGTGTGGCCTCCCGCGGGGCCGAGGGCGTGCCCTGCTCAATGTCAGGCTTTTCAGCTGAGTGGACAATCTGGCTGAACAGCGGGATGCTGGGGGCAGGATCGCAGGGACGCCGGGGCACTCCTGGTCCTGTTGGTAACTTCATTTCCCAAACGTTCATAATTAAACAGCTTTTATTGAAGTAATCAGCAGGAGCCCCTTAGCTTTGTTTTTGCAACCGGTATCGTGTTTATGGAGCCAAATATTAGAGACTTTGATACTGAATACCGCCTTGGATGTGTTAACGTTGGCATGGTCTCTAGATTCTGAAGATGCGGGCTGTCTCCGCAAGGCTTCCCCTCCAACCTCCAGCCCAGCAGCTCCCCACTCCCCCACCTCCAACCCACAGAGCAGAGGTTCTCCTGGAAGACTCGCTTAACCATATTTCTCCTGAAAGTCCCAGGGATTGGCGTGCAATAGAAACAGGGTGAAATATGAGCTCAAAGTGTCTGTCGGACCAGAAGTTTTCAAAGAAAACATTTCTTAAATCTTATGTTCACTGCTGTTTCAGCAGGCCAATTAGAGTGGATGGAACTTGGGGGGAGCTGTCTCCAGTCACTGCTGCAGGAATAGCAAACAAGACTTAAAGCAAATAAACGAGCCCCAAACTGGCATCGCAGAGGCCCCCGGCCAGTGACCTCCTTCATGCCACAGGCTGGATGGCCAGCCCACCCTCTGGGACCAAGAGCCGCACTACAGGTTAATCAGATGAGACATTAGTTAGCAACCTCAATTACTAGAAAGTAATTAATCAGAGAACGTCTCCAAGTAGGAGGAGAATAAATAAACAGGCAGGAGCACGCAGCCCCGTTCTGGCTCTAGATAAGGCTGCCATCCAGGTGTCCTGCTGGGGCAAAGATCATCTATCTTGCTCCTTTTCTCTGAGGAAATATGGTGATGTTTCTCACATTTGCCCAGAGTATGCAAAGCCAAGAAGGCTCTCGATGAGAAGAAGATGATGGGAAACCTATTTGAGAAAAGGCCCCAGGGGCAGTTCAGTGGTGAGCCTTGCCCTAGCCTTCATATTCCTGTCAATTGTATGTCAACTGTGCCCTGTTTCCACATGTCAAAAGGGTTCTGTGTGGGTTTCCAAACTCCTACCCCAGTCACAAAAAGTAAAAAAAAAAAAAAAAATCATATGTTCTTCCTAATATGTGGAAGCTAGGGAGAAAATGGGGCATAAGAGGAACTCCAGATGAAGAAGGAGAAAACTTAGGTGAGCAAAGAAGTTGACTTAACTGAAGATGATGAGGGTAGGGGGCACCCTAATGCACATGATGTACTTTCACAAACATATCAAAGTCAATCATTAATCTGAACCTGAGAAGGAGGGAGGGGGAGAGAGTGGGGCGGGAATTGGAGTAGAGTTAAATGAAAAATGTATGCATGTGTGCCTATATCAGTTTGTACCTAACAAAGATGTATGATGACAATGCACCAATTAAAAAAATAAAATTTAAAAAAAAAACTCCTACCCATTTGGAAACAACCGGGGACTCAAGTGGTATTCTTGATGTTCACAGAATCCATTGGTTTAGCTCCTCAAAAGTCTATCTACTTAAAAGATTCTTAGTAGACATAATAAAGGCCATAGATGTTCAGAGATTGTTGGCTTCTTCTTCAACATTGATTTGGGGATGAGGAAGATTCAAAAGGATGGGAAAACAATACAGTTAGTTCAGGGGGAAAGTGTTGGCCATCCATCCAGCTTGACCTGACCTACACATCAGACAGAGTCATTTGTCTGTGTTGCATCATTTTTTTTTTTGGAAGAACAAAAAGAAAGGCAGCAACTTGAGAATGTGTATAATGTAAACATGGCTGTGTTAGCTCAGCGTCAGGGAAAGCATACCCGCACATACGTCAGCACAAGGCACCCTCCACCCCGAGGACGAGCGCAATGGTTTTAACCTAACGACCCCTCTCAAACAGCTCTACAGCAAATCACAATTAAATAAATACCACTTAATAGCAGAGATTTGTTTTAGTGCCAGATTATTTGTAGTGAGAGAAAGAGAAGTGTGGGCCACTTGTTCAATCTTTAATTATAAAATAAGGTAGCTTCCAAATACTGTTATGAATTCCACCTTAAGCTAAATTTATAAAATTCCATGAAAATGACTTAGAGGTACTCTGGAATAAATCAGATAGGCAGAGGATGGGAGGTGTGGAGAGATGGCACACCAATAATTAATGTTGCTTTGTTTTGCTGTCTTCAACTAAAGTTGAGTCTAGTGGCCTTCCTTAAGCCCAGGGATTAGAAATGTCTGACCAAAGCCAAATAAAAATCACTGCATATCCGCCAGGGAATCTGTGCAAAACAAGGCCAGGTGCACTGATGTGGAGAGGTATAGCACAGGGGCTCAGGAAAGGAGCGGAAGCCAAGGTCTGGTTCTACCACTCTCTGGAGCACCAGGGAAGAATGGAAGGGAGGAGGGAGAGCTGCTACAGCTCAGAGTTGACCCTGCACAAACAGGAAAGTATTTCCAGGATCCAGTGACCTGGTCCACCTGCCCCTAAGAAGTGGTACAGGCAGAATAGACATCTTCTCACTCTCAAGAGCTTATCCATCCTCCCTTCATCCCCTCTGTGAAAACACTCATCTTTGTTTTTTCTACCTTATTATTTAACTCTGATCTTTTCAGTGGGTCTGATTTTTTTTTTTTCAGGCAGGTGCCTACATTAGTAAATTTGAGAAGATGACCTAGTGAAGGTTTTATGATCCCATAGAAAGTCCAAGCACAATTTTTATCCCCCAACATAGGCCTTCACACCTTCAAAAATTAATGACTGTGCTTCCAGGAATACTGGGGCTCAAAGGAAGCTGATTTTTGAAAAACTCTTTTCTCTCGGTGCCTCCAAAGATCCCTATAACTCAATTCTTTCTGGAAACAGCTACAGGTTCCTCTTCTCAGGTTGTGTGCATTGCTGAAATCCAGAAAGGCTCTCGCCCCACTGGCAAGGCCACACCCTTTCTCTGAGGCAAAAGAAAGCCCGTGAGATGGTGAGCACCACTCAGGAACACTGTCTCCCCCAATATCAACTTTTCTGAATTCACCATTCACTATATACATCAGGAGATATCTCCGCTAAAGTCTTCATAGGAGCAAGTGCCAGATCTTCCCCTTTATGATACCTCATCCTGCACACACCAAATAAGCATGAGTACAGTAGACGGCATTCATCTCACACTCACCAAGCAGATACCTGGGCCAGACACTTGGCTGGCTGTTTTTGATGATGCATCAAAGTAAAGTGCAGCTATTAATTTTAAATATAATTTAATTATGTTCATAAAACTCATTTTATTTTATTTATGTTGAAGATTTGTTAATGTACTTTTGTTGGTGCATTGTAACCATACATCATATTGGGGTTCAGTGTGATAGAATTATACACGCACACTTTATGGCAAGTTTATAAGAAAAAAAGTTAGCAGATTGAAATACATGTTTTTTGTCAAACTGTGGTTGAACTACAAACATACGCTGTTTATGGACTTAAGTTTGGCAAAATTCAATGAATGTGTTCTGTGGAAATCAATTTGGTATATGAAACTTATTATAGTAAAGCTTATTGTGTGCTTTATTACTATTAAGACATAAAAGAAGATCCTAAGAATTTTTTTTAATAAAGTACATCCCTTCCTATAGAGAAGCTTACAATCCAAAAAGGAAAAGAAATATATAAATGGAGAATTACAATCCAGGATAGATAATTACTCTTTCCTTTAAACTATGTCAGATGTAGCTAAAAGGTGATTGATCTCTCTTTCCCTTAATCCATTTCAATGATCTCCAGTCTTGTTGGTCTCTAGAAAATGATTCATCAAAGCAAGATTTTAGCAAATGGCTCTTGCTGAGAGCTGCATCAATAGCAATTGGTATTCAAACTGCTGATGGATATCCCTCAGTCATTCTGATGTATTGATGTATTCTGACTGCACTTGAAGGTCCCAGCACCACCAAAAAGACCTTGACAGATGGAATATATTCAGGGAAGGAAAAATGAGATGGTGAGTTACACTCAATGCCATGTCTAAGGCAGAAGAGCAGACGGAGCTTCAAGGAGGTCTAACTGAGCAAGAAGACTCAAAAGACCTCTGAGGAATCTGTAAAAGCCTCATGGGTAGGAGCTGGGTAGTGTCAATGCAGGACAACCCCAAAGGATCATACAGGCCAGGGTCTCTGTGAATGTATCTCCCTAGAGCTGTGCAGTCCACAGCTGCAAACTCACACCCAGTAGCCCTGTGCCATCTCTGCATCTACTGTGCACAGAAGAGTAGCTTCCAATGAATGCTTCATTGGAACCACTTCTCTCTTCAAATGCATAAAAAGCCACTGTGTGAGAGCTGGGTCAGATCTTCTAATGCTTTAGCTGTCACCCAAGATGGCAAACACAAAGGTCAGTAGATTCAAAGGAAAGGAGGAGGTAAAAACTTCCCAGGTGTGGAAGAGCTCTCTGTGAGGCAGCACAACCTGATAGTAAAAGGAGGGAGGCTGGAGGCAAGCTGTGACCTCCCTTTCATAGACCTGCAACAAGCAAAGGAAGGATGAGTGGCTTTCGGGATTGGATGAGAACATTTCAGGATTGCATGAGAACATTGGATGAACATTTACTTCTTAGAAGAGGAATATGAGAATGGACTAAAGCCCAAGGCTGCCTTTGGGTCCTGAAAAAGAGCACATTTTTGTGAAATAACACCATGTGAGGCTTCCTAAACTTGAAAGAAGGTAGCCACAAGCATAACTGGAGCCTGGAAGAGTTAAATTTAGCTTCAAAAATTTTCAAGTTATTTCTTGTCGAATCAGCACCCTTCCGATGGACTCCTTCAGTCAGAAAATGCCAAGCATGACCACGTGTATTTGCTTAGCAGCCATAGGAGCCTACAATGCTGTTTGACTACATTCTCTACCCAGTGGAAGAAGGACCACGTACTGTCCCTCCTAATCTGATGAATCCTTGTCATAAATTTTTCTCAGGCAGTCAGCAGGGCGGCTTCTGGCTCAGAGCAAAAGGGAGGGGGCTACTTTACGAGGGCCAGAGGAGACAGCCAGCCGCCAAGCCCTCTGCAAGAAGCTAGTAAATCAACAGTCAGCGGGAGCTATGTGCAGAAGGAACCGTAGCATCTCCGGGGTCTCCTAGGGGCCCATAACACAGGAGAACATGGGCAGGAGAGAAGAAGAGAGCTTTGGTTGAACTTATATCTGGAGATCCTGGGACCCAGGCAGGGGGAGGTTGTAATAAAGCACATTCTACAAGCTTCCCATGAGCCCTCTGCATGCCAGGCATTTGTTCAAAAAGCTCCATAGTGGATGTTGGGAATTCAGAGACGATGAGAGAGGGGGTATCTATAAATTGGAAGCTCACATTCCATAATAAAGACTTATTCTGCAAGGAAGAGTGGTTAAACATAACTATATATATATATATATATATATATATAAAATGACAGACATTTATTTTCTTACAGTTCAGGAGGCTGAAAGTCTCAGATCAAGGTCTTAAAGGGTGGGATTCTGCAGAGGGTTCTCTTCATAGCTTACAGGCCATCTTTGTGGGGTGCTCACATGGTGAGAAAGGGAGCAAACTCTCTAGTGTTTCTTCTTATGAGGACACAGATCCTATTGGATGAGGATCCCACTCTTATGACATCATTTAATCTTAGTTGCCTCCATAAAAGCTTTAAGTCCAAATATAGTCACGTGGAAGGGTTGGGGCATCAACATATGAATTTCAAGAGAACAGATTCAGCCCAGAAGCAAAAGTTTCATAGAGTGAACTCCAATAAGGGGTGTTAAGTGCTATTTTGAACTGAAGAATGCCCCATGGAGTAATTCATCTGAGTGCCTTCGGTGTGAGGAAGAGTAATCAAGAAAACTGCATAGAAGAGGCATCCGATTGAAGCTATGTAGGATAAGGAAGAGCCCTATCAGTGGAAAAGTAGGGCAAGGAAACCACACAATATGGTGTGGAAGAGTCCAGGCCCAGAGTCAGGTTACCTGGGTTCAAATCCTGCCTCTGATCCTACTAGTTCTGGGATCCCAGATAATCATTTTAACCTCTATGAACCTGTTTTCTCAACTATAAGCTGGAAATAATGGTCTGTTTGACAGTTTTTGTGGAGCTTAGCAAACTAACTTCTGCACAGGGGTTTAGCAGCATTCCAAGCAGAGGAGTCCTGGAAGCAGATGGCCTGTCTGGGGAAGGGCTAGTGGTTCAATGTGGCTTGAGCTTAGGGAACATGAAGAAAAAGACAAGAATGTGGATGAGCCTAGGCTGGGCGTTTATTTTGAACCATGTCAAGAAGCTTGAACCTTGTTCTCAGAGCTCTAGGGAAGTCTTTGGAGGACTTGAAGCAACAGAGTGACCTGAAGAGACCAAGAGTTTAGGAAGATAGCTCTTGTATTCACACAAAACATGAGCCAAAGAGGCAGAGCAAAGCTGGGTGTCTAAGAGGACAAAAGGGAAACTCACCCCAACAATGACTGTCTCATAGCTAAGCCCATTTCCACTTCAAAAAACATTGCCTGATACTCTGAGGGTTGAGGCAAGAAGATTGTAAGTTCAAGAACAGCCTTGGCAACTTAGAGAAAGGAGAGCCTGTTTCAATATAAAAAATAAAAAGGGACAGGGATGTAGCTCCATGGTAGAGCACCCCTGGGTTCAATCACCAGTCCAAAAAAAAAGGAAAAAGGAAGAGAGAAGAGGAAGAGAATGAGATGAGGAAGAAAGGGAGGAGGGAAGAGAAACAAAAAG
This sequence comes from Graphiurus murinus, assembly GCA_004027655.1. Lineage (NCBI taxonomy): Eukaryota > Metazoa > Chordata > Mammalia > Rodentia > Gliridae > Graphiurus > Graphiurus murinus. The sequence continues at coordinate 48,706 of PVLC010005208.1, forward strand.
AAAAAAGCATCAGCTGAATTCCCATGGCATGCATGGCCCTGTGCTCCAGGCTATGACTGAGCCTCTGGATTCAACCCCAGTCTATAACAGGGTTCAGGCTCCCCATAGTCTTCTGCAACCCACCTTTCAGTCTCCCCCAAAACTCTTCAGCAGTCATCTAGACTCCAACCAAACAGACTGAAGGGTCTTTCTGCATAGAAGGATATTCAACTATATCTTACCCTTTCCTGGGTTTGAATCACTCCTTTCCCATCTACTAGTACTAACAACCATGTAACCATTCTCAGCATCAATTCCTCCAGACACAGACTATTGACCCTTACCTCAGAGGCATATTTTAAGGATTGGTGGAAACAATGAGCATAGACTCTGGTACATCTGATGCCATTTCTATGCAGAGCATCCAAAGCCCTCCTCCTGGGTTTCTTTCTCTATGAACCTGTTTCTGATTCATCAACCTGCCAGGGCCACCCTTGACCCCTCTGCAGCCCACCCCTCCCTCTGCTCTCAGAAACCCTCCTGCTCTACAGTCTTCTGGGCACTTTGCTTTCTCCATTCCAAGTCACTCCTCAATGGAGAGGTCTCACATGTCTGCATCCCCTTATGAGTATTTTTTTCTCCTACCGACAGTTCCTAATGATTGGCTCAGAAGAGGGAACAGACCCAGTGAAGGCCTGCTAGAGAATGACTAGTCATATATGACATGAGACAACCCAAAATCATGAGCTAAGACAATGAGATTCTCGCTTAAGAATGTTGTTTGGAAACTAGAAGAAAATCAGGCAGAAGAGGGACAACTGAAAGGAGCTTGAAAACTCTGAAGTCCAGAAACTCACTGAGAATATAAGATGTAACCCACAGAAGCCCACGGCAAGCAAAGGTTATGAGAAACTAAAAATTATTAGTAATAAAAATCGCATCAATTAAAGACCTGTTGTGCACCATCCACTGAGCTCAACACTGTACTAAGATCCTGTTTAAATAAGAGATCCCAGCAGAGTAGAACACAGGAAGTAAGTTATCTAGGAATCATGTAACCAAACAGGAGAAGTCTGCTATTTTCATCTTAGAAGTGAAAAGAGAAAAGAGAAGTTTGATCTTGACTAAAGAAGAAGAACCCAGAACTTCCACAGTGAAGTGATGACCATATGAGCTTCTGTGTGTTCAAGGCACAGGGTTGGAGCCAATACCTTGAAGCAGAGGCACCCTGGTATGCAGCCCCTCCTGCGTGGTCTGCTGTCAAATCTGGTAGGGTGCTCTCATCTCTCCTTCTCTGGAAGACCTCACTACAGATGCATGGCTCCTTGTGCTCCCTCCCTTCCTTCCTTCCTTCCTTCCTTCCTTCCTTCCTTCCTTCCTTCCTTCCTTCCTTCCTTCTTCTTTCTCTTTCTGTCTCTCTTTCTTTCTTTCCTTCTTTATGTCTTTCTCTTCAACCTTGAATCAAATGGAACAAAGCAAAGAACCCGTTAGAGAGCTCTTGTGAGATGAGATTGGAGAAATTTGCTCTTATAGAGGAAGAGGTAAAGGGAGGTATTTGCCACCAAGGCAGGGATTGGTTTACTCTGTTGGTAGTTCTCAGATTACACCTAAAAGCTCTGATGCCTTTGGAGAGTGCCAAAGGAGTCTGTGTACATAAGTGAGATATTGACACTTTGAACAGAGTCAGGGGGCAATTTCCATAAGTACTCAGAACACCTCTGTCTTCAAGGAGGTCAAAGGTGCCTAAGAAGAAGAGGCAATGTGTCAAAGATCATTGAAAATATCGGATGGCACATGGTTGCACATAACACAAACTGTCAGAGTCCAGGAAAATTCCTGGGTCTATATAGATTCCTATAAGCCAGGGATCCAGGGAGCCATTCTGGACAGTAGGGTTAGCCTTCATGTCCTGTTGTTTGTGCACATTTTCTCTGTATTGTGTGCAATCCTTGTCTACACAGAGTTTTCTTCACCTGTTACAAAGAGCAGAGATTCTCTTCTCCTTTAAGTGATATCAGAGTGGGCATAGGGGATGTAATGAGGGTTTACTGTGAGACATTGAAGGGGCAACCAGGAATAACGGGCTCATGATATGTAATCATGTGATTAAATTTCTTCTGTAAATCAGAATACTCACTCATTGGGATTTAAGTGTTTTGAAGACTTAAGGTTCCTTTTTATTTTTCTTTTTTAAATACTTTTATTGGTGCATTTTAGTCTTACATCATAATGTAGATCATAATGATGGTGACATACATGCACAGGTTTTACCTTGGCCCTGGGTTACTTCCCACCACTCTCACTAGCTGACTTACAGAGTGAACCCCCACACCGCTCCCAGGTCTACCAACACCCTGATTAGCAATAGTCAGGATGAGATGCAACAGTAGATTCTTCAGAAACAGGAGGATAGTGAAGCCTCAGACACCTTAGTCCTCACAAGGTGCAGGAAGAAAACACTTTTTAATTTCATCTAATACTTTCTCCAGAGCAGAACTCCTTGCATCTCAGAGGTCCCCTGTATTCCTCACTGCAGGTCTATGACTCGAAGCTTCTAGCACCGTGCACAAAGGCAAGTTGCTTCTTGCTGGAACATATCAAAGAGGGAATGAGGCCACACCCCTCCTAATGGATCTCAACAAGCTTACCTAAAGATCACGGATTCACAGAGATCATTGTCCTAGTGACATGGGGCCATAATTGATTATCATGACTTAGATGCTTAAAGAGTGATTCATTCGGGCGCCATCATGCCTGTCATTTTTAATGGAAAGGGTTGGGTGGTACGTAAACACAGTTATGACAGGCAAGAGGAGAGCAAACAGACTAGAGGGAGGGAGTACTACAGAGGTCCCCGCCAGGTGAAACCTCTGGTTCCCAGGAGGATAAGATAATTTTATCAGAGATCTATTCCAGCAATCTCTCTGGCTGTATGCTGTAGCAGCACCTAAGCAATTTAAGGCTACACCACCTTCTCAGAACATCAAGCACAGAGCTACACAATCAGCATAATTAAATATATGGCTGTGGGTTACACTTGGGGTGTTTCTGAGGCTTAGACTATCCACCTCTAGAATATCCATAGTGGATTCCATGGTCATGGCTGTGCTACCCTTTATTGAGGGTTCCCATACAGGTCAATAACTGATGTGCCTCAGTAATACTCCTCTCTTTACTGGACAGACCATTCATCCCAATCTCCAGGAGAAGGTCATGTCTCAGTCATTGAGTCCATCTCATTTTCTAGCATAATGCCTGGCACAAGGAATACTCTATTTCCTGAAGTATCAGCATTTGGTTGTATAACCAGTATTACTCATGTCACCAAAACACTGCCACTTTGCTTCCTGACATTCAAATTGTGACTGTTTCTCTCTCATTAAAATTATCAGTGGATACAGTTTCTCTTTCATGGGATTTCCTTTGCCAAGAATTGTCCACAAGTGTGCTGTTTCATCAAACCAAAAGGCTACTCCAATTTCCAACCACCAAATAAGAATTAGGGAATCTGGTTGCCTAGTGATGGAACAGGTCGCCACCAACATCGTCTACCAGAAACAACGCTGATATGTTCATCCTTAGACATGTTACTTGTGGACTTGTGTGAGCATTTTTGTGTCAAATCATAAAGCATATGTATATTTAACTGGGCCAATTATGGCCAGATTTTTCTACAGGATGGTTGCATTGGTCCACTTTCAACTCAGTCAAGCACAAGGGCTATTTTATGTGTCTGCACCTCTCCCCAACACTTGGCATTAAGAAATTTTATCATTTATAAGTATTAAGTTATATCTCATCATTGTTTAAATTGCAGTTGTTTTGCATCTCTTCCTTAATTTGTTGGCTTTTTCCAGTCTTTTATATGGTAAATTAATTATAGATATCCATATCTCATTATTCTATTGAGGTTTATTTTTATGGTAAATTAATTATAGATATCCATATCTCATTATTCTATTGAAGTTTATTACATATTGACTTCTAAGAGTTCTAAGTACTAGATATTAATGTGTTATCTATGTTACACATTGCAAGACTACTATTACCCCAACTCTTAAACTGTTCTTAACGGTATTCCTGATGTTCTTCTATTTGATATGATCAAATTGATCAGTATTTTTGCCTCATACCTTATATTATAATGATTTTAAGAAGTTCTTCCATACTCCTAGACTTTAAAAACATTCCCCAATATCTTTTTAATGAGTGTTGTAGGATATTCTTCCATATCTAAGTCTTTAAACCATCTAAAGTTCACTTTGTATGATTTCAGATTATATGTATGTGTGTACCAAGATTTCCAAAATCCAGATATTGAAGTGCTTTATCTTCTTCACACACACTGCTTTATTGTGCCAGTTTCCTATAATATTAAGTTTCTATATGGAGATGCACATACATAGGTAGGTATAGATATATAGATATAGATATAGATATAGATATAGATATAGATATAGATAGATACAGGTATCACTAGATGTGTCCGTGAGTTCTCTATTCTGTTCCACTAGATTAGTTGTCTCTTACACAAATACCATACTTAGTATTATGTCTAAATATCTGGATAGAAAAATATTCCCTTTTTTCTATTTTTTTTTTTTTCGGTACTGGGGATTGAACCCAGGTGCATTCTACCTCCGAGCTACACCCCCAGCCCTATTTTTATTCTTTTATTTTGAAACCGAGTCTCACTAAGTTGCGGAGCGCCTCACTAGGTAGCTGAGGCTGGCCACGAACCCGGGTCCTCAAGTCTCAGCCTCCCGAATGCTAGGATTACAAGCGTGCACCACCACGCCCAGCTTCCTTTTTTCTATTTTTGAAAGTGAACTTAGCTACTCGTGGACCTTAATTCTTCTATGTAATTTTTAGAATTTATTTATCAAGTTCTTCAAAATATTCTACTGAAATTTTAAATGAAAATGTATTGAATTTATAAATCAATTTTGGGAGAAAAAAACTTGATAATATTAGGTCATTCTGTATAAGAATAAGTAATGTCTTTCTCAATTTAAATAGACCATCTTATATGTACTCTAATAGAATTTAATGTTTTTTCATATAAAATCTTTTTTCATACTTGATTTAGCTAACTCCTAGACACTTTATAGTTTTATTGACATTATGACAGTTGTCTTTTTTTCTTATATGGTCTTTAGCTGGTAGCTGATTATTGCTGATGAAATTAATATTAAATATATTTAAAAATATCTCGAATCCAGCAATCTTAATAGTATATCACTTTTTCTATTATTTTATAGAAACGTGTGTGTGTGTGTGTGTGTGTGTGTGTGTGTGTGTGTGTGTGTGTCACTGGGGATTGAACCCAGAGGCATTCTACCTCTCCAGCCTAATTTTACTTATTTATTTATTTATTTATTTATTTTTATTTTTTTATTTTTATTTTTGAAACAAGCTCTCACTAACTTGTTGAGGGCCTTGCTAAGTTGCTGAGGCTGGCCTCAAATATGTGATCTCCCTGTCTCAGCCTCCCAAGTACTAGGATTGCAGGTGTGTGTACCACACCCTGCTCTCTGAAAGCTTCTTTTGGTTTTATCTTACCAATTACCTCACTAAGCTGAAGCAGTTTTCATGAACATTTCCAGTTGGAGGACTTTAACCTGTGCAAACCATAATCCTTTCTGGAATATTCTTCCATATAGACTATTAAAATAGTCTATTTAATAACTACATGGTAAGTGATGAGAACCAAGAAAGACAATCAAACTATATTTTAATGTGAAATCTGTTTTGCAGGGAAGTTACAGCCGAAAATAGAGACAATCCCTGGATCTCCAGAGGATTTGGTAATATATTTTGGTATAAACCTGTTTTGTCTTAGAGGTGTTTAGATGATGTTATACAGAGATGATAAAATTGAGACTTAAAGGTTTTACTAAGGTTTATAAAAACAAGTCTTTCCACAGCTTGTGTCAAGCAAATCTTTTGTGAAAAAAAAAAATTGAAGCACATTTGTTATGCAGCAATGCTGACAATTACAAGCAGGGAAGTCACTCGTTCTGAGTCCCCATGCCTGGACACTAACCATAGCCTGTAGTTCTCTATAGATATATCTGTGCCTTCTTCCCAGCTTTTCAGTTCTACATCTTTCATCCTCTGCCCTCTTTACACCTCTGGCCATGGTTTGCACAGGTTAAAGTCCTCCAACTGGAAATGTTCACGAAAACTGTGCCAAGTTCATTGAACTTTTGTCCGTTTTGCAATGTTCATTTCAAACTACTGCAGATGTTTCCCCTATGCTATTCATAGACGCTCTCATGTTTCCACAAACGGGAAGAGCCCTGCAGCAAATGAGGGCTATCTCGAGCTGAAGGCAGGAATATTATATCCTAAAAGAAAATTTCATTTGGAAGAAATATGCCACTAGCTTCAAAATCCTTCCATGAATTTTAAAATGATGGTGGTGACCCTGATCACATGGAGGTCATTTGGAAGAGTCTTATTCTTTCACACCACCGAAGCTTTTCTTACTGCCTATCAAAGAGCAGCTGGGAGGCCTCTGTGGTCCCACCCAGCAATAATCATGAGATTCCATTCCCTCTTGGACAAGGAGCCAAGAACCACCCCACTTTGGAAGTGAGTAGAGGGGTCTGCTATCACCGAAGCCAGCTCCCTGAGGAATGAGCTTGGGCAGGAGGGAAGGAAAAACTGGGTCTGGGACATGAATCTTGCTCCGTTCTTGTAAGACAGGCACATACTACCACCTGGTTCCCATTACATTCTCATTCTAGTGAGACTCACCCACCGAGGCACCCAGGTGGAGAATGAGGCACAGGCCCTCTGTGCTCAGAGCCTGGAGACCGTTCCCAGCATATCACAGTTACAGAAACATCTGTGCACAACAGCTTTCTGCTGAACTGCTGTGAAAATTTACAGTGTTCGATTGCTTTCAGAATTTCTCACTTCTCAGCCTAAGGCAGGGTGGTCTCAAAGCTGCCAGTGAATTTGCCACAGGAAGTGAGAGAGATCACAATTTCCAGGGTTTGGATGAAATGTGGCATGAGGGTGTGAGGGGTGAGCCCGGAGCCCCAATTGTGCGGGATCCCATTAACTGATCACTTCTTTCTTTCCGTTTTTGTTCAGTTGACTTACACTTCCTCAGCATGATGTGAACTGACTTTTTGGATGGATAAAAGTCTGACTGAAAGTTGGTCCTCACAGAGCCAGCAGCTTAGTGAGAAAGAACCAGTGGTTTAAAGTGATTCTAATAATACAAAATGGGACTTAGTTTGAAATCAAAAGATGATCTTAAAAGTATTATGCTAAGCATGTAAGCAGATTCTAGTAGTTTTAAAAGTTCCATCTAAGTCAGGCGTGGTGACACTCCTTTGTAATCCCAGCATTCGGGAGGCTGAGACCGGAGGATCCGGATTCGCGGCCATCCTCAGCTACCTAGTGAGGCATTCCACAACTTACTGAGACCCGGTTTCAAAATAAAGAATAAAAAATAGGGCTAGGGGTGTAGCTTGGAGGTAGAATGCCCCTGAGTTCAATCCCCAGTACCGCAAAAAAAAAAAAAAAAAAAAAAAAGTTCCATCTACCATAGCACTAATCAAATTAAAGCCTCAGAACTAACCATATTAGGAGCCTTATTACTGATATCTTGTGAAAAATGGAAAAATGTAAATTCTCTGACCCCATCCCAGACCCACTATGTGGGAATAGGGCCCAGGAATATGCATTGGCAAAGGCTCTCTGGGCCATTCTCATCAAAGTTTTAGAAGCATTGATCTAGATTGTAGACAAAAAGAAACAATTCTAGGCAATATAAATTACCCCCAAACAACCCAACTTGCTTTTTCCACTGAACTAGGAGAGACAAGAAAGGACAGATGAGCCAACATACCATAGCCAAGAATCATAAGCGCTTGAGGGTGGAAATGGATTAGGAATTATGAGTTTAGTTTGTAGCAAAAGATAGCAAAGGGACAAATCCATAAAGTCTTGGAAATTGTGCATGAGGATATTTTCTTTAAACACTTAGACCTTGTTTTGTTTCTGTTTTTTTTTTTTGGTTTTTTTTTTTTGTGTGTGTGTGTGTGTGTGTATGAGTGTGTATGAGTGTGTGCATGTGTGTGTTACTGGGGATTAAACCCAGGGGGAATTCTACCACTCAGCTACATCCCAGCCCTTTTTTACTTTTTTATTTATTTTTATTTTATTTTCAGACAGGGTCTCGATAAATTGACCAGGCTGGTCTCAGCCAACCAAGTAACTAGAATTACAGGCTGTGCCACCACACCTGGCTAAACTTTTTTAATATTGCTGCCATGCAAAGACCTCCCAACAACTAAAGCATTTACTTTTAGATAGTGATGGTACATGGCTGGGAACACTGACCAATCAAGGTTTCTATCACCACTTATATAATGTCCCCACAACCCTCAAGACCACCGTCCTATTCATGAATCAAGACTTTTCATTTATTCCTTCTTTAAAAGTTGGACCTTGCCGGGCGTGGTGGCGCACGCTTGTAATCCCAGCATTTGGGAGGCTGAAATCGGAGGATCCTAGTTCGCGGCCAGCCTCAGCTACTTAGTGAGGCCCTCCGCAACTTAGTGAGATCCTGTTTCAAAATAAAGAATAAAAAATAGGGCTGGGGGTGTAGCTCGGAGGTAGAATGCCCCTGAGTTCAATCCTCAGTACCGCAAAAAAAAAAAAAAAAAAGTTGGACACTCTGGGCATGGTGGCTCAAGTCTGTAATCGTAGTACTTGGGAGGCTGAGACAGGAGGAGGATCACAGGTTTGCAACCAGTCTCAGCAACTTAATGAGGCCCTCTGCAATTTAGTGAGATCTTGTTTCAAAATAAAATATAAAATAGGGCTGAGGTTATAGCTATACTGGCAAAAATTCAAAGTCTGACAATACCAAGTGTTGGTGAAAATGGAAACCTTAGTCTGCCAGTCAGAAAAATAAATGAGTTACAATACATTTGGGGCATAGAGTTGAAAATACGTAACTCTTGGCATCCCATTTCTAAGTCTATCCCTTAGAAAAATTTCTGCAGAAGTACCCCGTATGTGTCTGTTCAGGCTGCTATTATAAAATATCGTAGACCAGGTAGCTTATAAACTATAGAAATTTATTTCTCACTGTTCTGGAAGCTGGGAAGTCCAAGTTCAGGATGCCAACATGGACAGTTTCTGGTGAGAGCCCGCCTTCTAGTTTTCAGACTTGGAAGGATCAACCTACCTCTATTGCATCTGTTTTATAAGGACACTAAACTATTTATGAGGCCTCCACTTTGATGATCTAATTACCTTCTAAAAAGTCCTACCTTCTAACACTATCACCTTGACCTTGGGATATTAACATAAGAATTCAAGGATGGACACAAACATTCAGACCATAGTATTTTATTTGATACTCTTGCATGTATGTTTTCATCATTAAAAATAAAATCAAACCTGTAACTTTCAAACAACAAACACAGACCAGTAATCAAAAAGTTAAGTAATTTCTCCAGGTCATGCCGCAAATAAAATGGCCAAACCTGGACTTGCACCCAAAAGATTTAGTTTCAGAATTGGAGCTTATAATTACCATGTTCTTTGGCCTATTATTCCACTACACAATATGAACTAAAATTCTTTCTTAACCTCGCCAAATTTCATGTCTGCATCTGTAAAGTGAAAATTAAACATATGCCTAAAAAACTCTAAACACATTGCTTAGCCTATAAGCACTCATCGAAGAACACTAAGAAGGAAGAGGAGAGGGAGATGGAAATAAAGGAAGGGAAAAAGGAGGGACAGAGAGAGAGAAAGGAAGAGAGAAACCCCAAATGAAAAATGGTATCCGGAAGGACCTGCACATGCCCAATTTAGAAAATGCATAAAGTGTAAACTAGAAAATCTGTTTTCTCTTCCTTGCTGCAGGCCCCAGAGCATCTGGTCTCATTAAAGGTGCAAAAGTTGAATATCCTATTGAAAATTCTCTTTTGTGTAGGAAATTAAGTTAAATTAAAAACACGACCTTTCCCTCAAACTGGCAAAAGTGATCTCCCTCTCCAAGCATGATGGGATCCCTCAGCAGAACATCAAAACCAGACGTGGCCCTGGGACTTCTATGGCTGAGCCATCAGCCTCCTCCGAGACTCTCGTTTATTGGGCTCCACTCAGGCAATGAGGATCAGGTTCTTTATAAACTCCAAAGGAAGAAGGTGATATCCGCGCAGGGAGGAGGACTTCAGGTCTTCTCTAACATTTCACAGGCCATCCCCTCAAAGACAGAGCCAGAGCTGCTAACAGCTTGGAGAGTTTGCTACTCTCTCTCTCTCTCTCTCTCTCTCTCTCTCTCTCTTTGTCTTTATTCTAGGGCTGAGGGATTGCAGACAGGAGTACTCTCTGGCTGAGATTGAGTCGTGAATTCAATTAAACCTTTAAAATCACAAGCTGGTTAAGTAAGTCTAAAAAGACAGGATAGATATGTCTAAAATAAAGGGAAAGTCTTGGGGACCCCACTGGATACTCTAGGCAGGGAACATTACCCTGGGACCCAAAAGTATCCTCTTGGTCTTGTTCTCTGCTTCGCCCATCCTATCCCCAAGCAGAGTCTATTCTTTCCTTACACCAACATCCCCCAGAGCAAAGGGGCATAACTAGTCCTGCCTTGCCATTCAATGGACCAGGAAGTTCACTTTTATGCTGGTGACCCCACTCACACCCCAGTCTTTCTAGAGAGTCTTCTGGAGTCCAAAGAGAATTCCAGGGAAAAAGAGTATTATCCAAAGAGCAGAGCAGCCAGCAAGGACTAGCCAGAAGTCTGGAGCGGTGGCAGATCTTCAAGAAAGTGGCTGGACTTCTGTGGACAAACCCTAAAGACATACTTATAAATGGAGATAAATAATTTATGCAGAAGCATACCAATTGCGGTGCTATTTATAGACCCAAAGGGTCTAAATCAATTTAATTGTCCAAATTTAGAAGTAGATTCAGGTCTAAGTACGTCCTATCACTTAAAATAGCTTGTTACAAGAAAAACTGTACTCTCCAACAAGAGGATTTTTTCAACTAAGTTGTTATTTTTGTTATAGTAACATATATTAACTAGAACTTTACAATTTACAATGAGCTTTTCTTCTATCAAATCTATTTCATGTTATCAACACAAATATATGAGCTAGGTTGTTATTATGCCCATTTTATAGATAAGGAAACAGATGCTCAGAAAATTTAAATGAATTTCCCAGGGTCAGACCCCCTAGCAAATAACAGAGAAAAAATTTAAACTGAGCATGCTCATGCTGTAACCGCAGGGATACTTGTTCAAGGTTATGCATATCCCATCAATGGGAGCTGAGGAGTAGAGACACAAACAAACACAGGAAACCATATTTGAAGGAGCTTCAGATAGTCATTAAAGGGACTGAAAAGTTAGTTTGATCAATAACAAAGACCAAAAGAAGCTTTTGATATGATTGGTCAAAAGAGAAAAGACATTTACAACTTGAAATGATTTTATCCTAGACACTTTAGAGTGAGAAGCAGTCTAAATAGACAGTATAGATATCTAAAATAAATTAGTAATAATGAAAAAGAGAAGAAAAGAAGGATGAGGAAAAGGGAGGAGCAAATAACGGTAGTAAAAGAATATTTATTTTACAATTTTCATAACAAGTATCCACCAACTGCTATTAATCCCTTAAGGATTACATAATGGGGAACCAGAATCACACAGAGCTTATTTATTTCCTTGATGTTTTCAGTTATTTTGATCTACAAAAGCTTTTCAGAGTAAAAATAAGTCCAGAAAGCTTCCTGACCTATCTTATTTTCTGGACTGTTCCTACTAGGTTAGGTGGGAATCTGAAGCCCAAGGTAAGCATTGGGAGGAGGGTAAAAAGACACAGCATATCCACAGATGTGGTTCCATGTAGAATAAAGAATAACAATAAATGATAATCGAGACAGGGAAGATGAACAAGTGAAAATGTTCAATGAAATAATAAACAGAAAATTATATTGTTGGACAACACTATTCAATTATAAGTGAGCATATATGTGTGCATGTAAACTAGGGGGGAAAGGAGAATTAAGAAGAAAGGAAAATGAGTGCTTAATTCCATCCAAGGATTAAAGCTACCGAACCAAACACCGACAGCTTTCAAGAAGACCCCTAGTTTCTAGAGATCATCCTCCATTCATGTTTGTCCAACATCTCTTCAAATAGACCCATCTTCTACTTACGGAAACCTATAATTGCTGTTAATGAATTCACTACTCTCCAAGTTTTCCATGAAGGGCTCTTTTAAGAAAGTGGAACTTGAGTCACTGAACTATTTTTAAAAGAATAGGCACAGATTGTCCAGTGTTGCTTTTCCCCATGCTCCTCCATGCTCTGAAGTCTTAATTAGAGCTATAGCTATCCTGAACTATTTTGGCCTTTGACTTTATAGCACAACATGCAATTCCTATTGGTATAGTAAAGCAGTAACTTCAGTATTTGTGAAAACCGAATAAAGTTTATAAGCCCATCAAAATACCTCTTGTTCCTTGTAAATATTTAGGAAACATTTCTGAAATGTTTCCGAAAGTTACGATCTTAAGAGTTAGCAGGAACTAAAGAGTGACCTCACTTTTCACCTTACTTCCTTCTGAATGAAGCAAGTTCTTCATCCTGCAAGGGGCAAGGAGAGCCACAGGCATCCAAGAGGAAAGTCAGAGGAGATGTACCAGTGATGGGAAAAACAGGTTTCTCACAACCATGCAAGGCCCTTGGAGATAGTATGCATTGTCTCTTAATAGCCCAGCAACCTCCTTTAAAAATGGCACCTGGATTCCCAAGAGACCATGAGAAACAAAGTAAGAAGAGTCTAGCTCCGCATAGTTGTCCTAGGAAAATGGCATATACTTTTATCCCTAGATCACTCTTGAAAAATCACTTCACACCATTGCTTTCTGGGAGGAATTTTAAATAATGCCTATATGAAAAAAAAAAATTGATGAAAGTCTGGGTCTCACCAAATATTCCGAAGGAGCTGGATCACAGTTCTGTCTGTTGGCAACTATGATTGTGAGATGGAAATGACAGTGATACTTATTTTATTGAATTGTGACCATTAAATGAGAAAATCCAAGAATTCTTAACACAGAATAACTTGCTGTTATTAGTTGTTGCCATTCTTATTGTTGTTTAAAAAAAAAAAACTGCACAAGCCCTGAACTGCCTCAAGAGAGACTAAGAGTGGGCAGTCTTGTTGATTCAATACCTTCTTAGCTAGTTTGGAGAGATATGTACACCCTGATACCTAGCTCTCTTTAAACCAATGCAATATTTGAAAACATTTCTGTTCAAACAACATGGGCTTTTGATTTCCCTGTTACACTAACATAGCTCTTATCAAGACCTCTTATGATTTCTAGAACTCTCATCCCTCCCTCCTTACAGAAATACATTTTTCCCTCAATACTGCTCACTTGATTCACCTCCAAATCTGTCACCTTTTCCTATTCCTTTACCATACTCTCCTCATCTTCCCAACTTCTAAATGATGAGTACTCTAAAACTCGGACCTGTGAACTTTTATTTTTCTGTATTGGCAATCTTCTATAGACTTGTGACTTTAAATGCATTTTATATAATAATGACTCCAAAATGTCTATCTCCAGTCTGAACTCAAACATACAAAGCCAACTGTTTGCTCAATATCTTCATCTAAATACTAAACAGGGACCTGAAGTCTATCCTGTCCAAAATCGGATTTGGAATTTTCACCCCTAAATCTGCTCCTCCCAGTTTCCCCCAGCTCAGTAATAGATCCATTTTTCAGATGCAAAGGACAAAATCCTTAAAGACATTATTGACTCTTCTTTTTCTCTTTTACTCTTAGTCTAATCTGTTAGCAAACTCAGTGGATCTACCTTCAGAATGAGTTATGAAGTATAATTTCATCAGATCCACTACTACACCCCAACTAAGAGAAATGGGAAACTGCTCAAAGGATTGTGTGCAGAGAAATGGCACGACATGACTTAGGTTTATAAGGATCTCTGGCTTTATTGATAATGAACTCTTGAGGATTTATGACAGAAGCAGGTAGTAAAACAGAAGCCTGTTTCAGTAATTCAGACACTAAATAGTATTATTGCTGTATCCCCAGTACCTAGAACCATATCTGGCTCATGAGAAATGTTGTCAATGTTGAATAAGGGAATTAATACAGAACCACCAGATTCTGAAGAGGTCAAAAGACAAAGTTTATCCTGATAGAAGGTAGATCACATAAGATACTCTCTTGGTGCAAAACACAACACAGAATATTGAAGTATAGAATATGCAATGAATATTTAATAATTGGCTAATTGGTGAATGGATGGACGGACAGATGGATGGATGGACCAATGGGAAGACATGAGCAACTTTCTTTTAAGACATAGGAATGTGGGAAAGACACTTGTCCTTAAAAGTGTTCATATTCTCAACAAAAACTTACTATACTCAAATATATATATATTTTTTTTCATGGTGTAGAAGCTTTTAATTAGGCTGTTAGAGTGTGCAAAGATCAATAGGTGTAGCATCAATCTCAAGAGAGATTTCTTTGTCTTTATTGTTCTTCTTCAGAGACTATAAATGGAGAATCCTAAACAGTTACACATGCTAAGTGAATTTTCTTATAAAAGTATTTTTAAAGATTATGTTTGAAACATAGCCAAAAGTTTGGCTGAAATCAGCATTGACTCTCCCTTACAGGATGCCAGTATATTTTTAAATAGACCTAAAATGTTTGAAATTCACCTATTCTTATATTTTGTAGTGAAATTAAGCTTACTACCAGTTTTCTTTTTCCAAGTTTTTAGAACTCATTACTTGCCTTCTTTCACATTTCTTTCTTTCTTTCTTTCTTTTTTTTTTTTTTTGAATACTCAATATTACAAGATATTGGCCACACATTATAGGTAACGGTTTTATTTGTTCTATGACAAAGTAAAAATTATATTATATTGAGCCAAATATTTTAAATATCTATTAAAACATTGTTTAAACCCAACTGATAATGACACCTCACTTAAACCTGATTACTCCTCTAGGTTCTACTGACTGTCCATTCTCACGCTTCATGCTAACACTTGACCAAGTCTCCATCACACAACACACATTTCACCTTTATCAGCTATTTCAGCCATCTTAAGTTTGGATTTATCCTTTGGTAATATGAATACCTAAAAGAAACTAAAAGATCTCTCTTTATCTCCCAAGAAATCTCTTAGTAACATCTCAAATCCACTACTAGTTTGCTTCTCTGCCATCCTGATCATTGCATCTGGCATTCCCGGCTCAGAATTCCCTAGAAGGCTGGCTGAGCAGCCATCAACAGTGGGCTGGTGTTAGAAGCAAAAACCAACCCTTGTGCGGTGATAGTTCAGCACTACGGACAGCAGTGTGTGTGTCTGTGCACCCCCCAAAAGATTGTAAGTATTCTCTAACTGTACCCAGAATGTAGCCATATTACATTAGTGTGTGCCAAAAGCTAACACTAATAGTATCGGGTGAGATATACTCACTTAATATGTGCCAAGCTTTGTAGTAATCTATTTGATCTGATGTTTTTTTCTCTTAAGAACCCTGCAAGACATGTATTCTTATTTCCATTTGTAGATGAAGATTCTAAGATTCAGAGAGATCAAGTGACTTGCTAAACATGGACAACCCATAAGTCTCCAGAGTGGCCCCTGATCCCTTGACCATGGATCATGGTGCACACGCACACACACACACACACACACACACACACAAGGTTTCTTCCTGGGAGTCAGTTTGGGTGCCTCTAATTCACTTCTGGATAACAGCCAGTGATCAAATAGTCCTCTCTCAAAAAAGAAAATACTATAACCATGAGGTACATGCAAGGAAATCCATCTCTGTGTAAGGGAAAGAGAAGGGGCCTCGGAAGACAGGTTGCTCACAAGGTCTGCTGGGTACGTAAACCGCAACGATAAGCACATTCCACTTACAAACACTTGAGTGTTTTCTTTTTAATGTTTCTGGTGTCTACGTTTTTCCCAAGCATCACAGTTTTCTAATCAGTCCCGCATGTCTGCTTTCAACCCTGTACCAGAGCCAGCCAGACAAGCTGCAAAGTCCTTGGCCACAGCAGCACCTGGCTCCCCGTGGATGCCTGCCTCGTCATCTTAAATCTAGCGAAGGCTCTTTGATCTCTCCACTTGGACAAGGCTGCAGCCAGGACTTTGTCCAGCATCCTTCCAGACCCAGCATTCCTCTTCTACCAATCCCTTCCCAATGCACAGATGCTGAGCCCGCTCCCTGCCTTTCCTCATCTCCTACAGCTGCCGGCAGTCATCTCTAAGTCCTCCTCACTCCTCCAAGACAGACAGAGCTTCACTCTCTTTAATCAAGAGATAGACAAAGTACCAACTGTAAATTTAGAATAAGAACCACCTCCAAAGGAGACAGCCTGAATTCTGGGGAAACCTCAAGCATCATTCCTTTGACTTTCTAAGGACCTGTGTCTTGTGGAACCATGGATTCAAATTTTGAACATGATAATCACACACACACACACACACACACACACACACACACACACACACACACCTTTGGATCTCTCACCAAATAGTCTCTCACTATTTCTCCTTACCTTCAGATATCACTCCCCAAAATGTGTACATGCACACATATGTTTATACAGAATGAGATATGCCCATATGCATGCCTGAGTGTGTCTGTCTGTGTGTATGTATGCATCTGCCTGTATGTAATACTTCCTCTTCTACCTGGCTCGTGATTGCCTAAGAATAGGGGCTGTGTCTAAGCCTTACTTGAATTCCTAAACTCCAGGCACATAGAATGAAGCCAAGCATCTTAAAGGCAGATTATGTGCACAAAATGGCCCAAATATTAAAACAGGAATAACTTTCCCATGAGTTTTAGCTGGGAGGAGCCTAACCTGTCTGTGTGAGCTGCTCCAGCGCCCTGAGACAGCACAGACCTCCACACCTACCCTGCTGCTGCCAATGACAGCAGGAAACAGCTTTCTACCAAACCACAAACAATTCGTCCCAAAGCTCCCACTGATCACCTTCCATGGGCCAGGCCATCCAGCTGTGGATAAGAAGCCTCTGTGGCTTAGTTTGTAACTGCTTTTAAAAATACCACAGAAAGCTGAACTCATAACGCAGGGGATTATACAAGGAGAACAAACTATGTGGAATACCTACTGGGGACCAGGCTCACTGCACAGAATATCTCATTCAAGCGTCATGTCAACCTGAGAGAGAGAATAACCTTCTCCACCTGAGCAGCTCTAGAAATATCTGAGCCCCTTCTGCAAGCCCCAAGGTGCCAGCTGTGGATCTGCAATCTGGAGCCCTTGCAGGACTGGGGATCCGTGCCCAGGCATCCCCATCCCACCGCTCACTATCTGTTTCTATTTCTTCTACAGTTCATTTGAGAGGATAGTCTAATTTGAGCATGGATTACAATGTATACTAGTGATGTTTTTTTTATTATAGAAAAGCAGTAAAGATTTCCTGTCAGAATATTAAAAGCCACTTAGAGTTACAGATGCTGTGTCAGAGCAGATGGCTGAATTATGGTAAAAACCCCACTCAGAATCGTATCCCCGAGGCAAAGTAAAATGTCCAGTGGTAGTTACCCATTCCTCAACAACAACAAAACAGCTTTCTAAAATGTGATGCATTCAAATATTACATTTCTTAAACTATGTTGGCTTTTGGCTGGTTGCATGTTTTCTATTGCAGTTAATGCCATATAGTAAGATGCAAGAAACTAAGACAGGTACCTAATATAAATGGACCTGTTAAGCAGACCGAGACTCAAAACCACAATGCCCTCCACACTGAAACTTGTGTCACTTTGCTTTGGGTCCTTATTGATCCTTTGCTCCACACTGGGGAATCCTCTGCTGCTGGCTGACGTTCTGGGCAGTGAAAGCAGAGAAGCCTGAACCAGAGGAGCAGCTGGTGTGGATGTGTGTCTTTCAAGCCCTGCCCAGTGGGAAGTTACATGTCAGTCCTCATGAGAGCACCATATGCCAGCTTTGTGCCTTCAGCCTGAGTCTGAGAAAGGTATGCTCCCAAGGTGGCAGACCTCCACTCTGGTGTCTCCATCTCCATGCTGAAGCACTGCAGTCCCCAAAGAGTCAGGAGCCAGAACCATTTCTTGTTGTGCACGATCTCTACCTAAGAGCCACCAGCACTTATTGGAAATCATGATGCGCTTGCACTGCACTAAGCTCATTGCATGATTGGCCTTGTTTACTCTTCCTAACAACTCAATTACACGGACATCTTCATTACCCCCATTTTACAAAGGGTAAAACAGAGACATTCTAGAACATAAATTTCAGAAGGATTTATCTTATGGTGATCTAACTCCAAGGCCATAGTAGTAACTGACATATAAATGAATGAATGAATGACACCAAAGAAGATTGACTTAATTGTTCAAGGGCATAAAACTTATGAGTGTTGAATATATAATTTTGGGGGGTTACTAGGGATGGAACCCAGAATTGTTCTACCTATAAGTTACACCCCCAGCACTATTTTTGTTGATTGATTGATTGATTGAAATAGGGCCTCACTAAGTTGCTAAGGGTCTCACTGAGTTGCTGAGACTGGCCTCAAAGTTGTGATCCTCCTGTTTCAACCTCCCAAGTACTGGGATTACGGGTGCAGACCACTACATCCAGCTATTTTGAATCTAAAGAATATTTTTGAAAGTGTGACTTCTGTGTTCTTGTGGAATGTTCATGCTGATGTTCTCTAGGTAGAACTGAGGCAGTGGTCACCTTGAGGCCCTGGGTGGGAGACAAGGCCAGGAAAGACACAGATGTGAGTCCTGGTCCCAGTTCCACAACTTAGTCTGCGACACTAGATTAATGACTTCAGTTCAATTCCTTCACCTGCAAAATGAAAATAACATCTACTTTGGGGTGTGCATTTAGTGTGGCTTACAAATGCTAACATATGATATGTGAGGTGCCTAGCAAAGTGTCTTTGGTACGGCGCATGCTCAGCAATTCGTAGTTATTGCATAAAGATATGGAGCCTCACCCACCCCAAATGAGCATAGCAGAGCTTTTGTGATATTCCTGCCAAGAATACATAATCCAAATCAAATCATGAGGACACATTTTACAAACTTAAATGAATGACATCTAACTAGCCCATCATCTTCATAAGTGTCAAGGTTATGAATGCCACGGAATGACTTTAAGAACTATCTGAGAATGAAAGGGACTAAAAACAGAAGCAACTAAATGCAACAGATGATCATGAATTTGGACCCTCTTTCTACAGAAGCAGTTGCTTGTTGGGAAAATTGATGAAACTTGAATGAGAGTTATGGATTAGATGGTAGTAATAATCAATGTTAGTTTCCTGATTTTATTTTTGATAGTTGGATGGAAAGTTCTTATTTGTAGGGATTACACATGAAAGTATTCCATGGTGACAGGAATCACATTGGCGACTCATTGCCAACTGGTCTAGGGAAAAAATTATTTGGGATCCAGTAAAATTTTCTATAAGCTTGAAGGCTTACCAAAATTTTTAAAAATTAAATGTTTGCCGAGGAACATGAGAAAACTTTAATAAATAAATACAAATTCCACATTTCTAGAACAAAAAAAAAACTACATGTGAAAATGTCACTTCTTCTAAATAAATTTTATACAATCAATACACTTCAAATAAAACTTCATACAAAGGGCTATGAATATAGCTTGCTGATACAGCACTTGGCTGGCATGCACAAGGACCTGGGTCCAATGCCAAGCACTGAAAAAAAAAATCCTTCAGAAAACTGAATTCAACTGGGCATGGTGGTGCACTTGTAATTCCAGTACTTGGGAGGCTGAGACAGGAGGATTGCAGATTTGAGGTTAACCTCAGCAGCAAGTAGTGAGACTCATCAACCTAGTGAGACCCTGTTTCAAAATAAAAAAATAAAAAATAGCTCAGAGATAGAATGCTCCTGAGTTCAATCTCCAGTACCACACACACAAAAAAAGAAAAGAAAATTGAATTCATTCTAAACCTCATGAAACCATAAGGTTAAAGAGTACAATGTGAAAACCAAATATTGCAAGGAGGAATTTGCATTACAAGGTGCTTAATTTATTGCAAAGTCATAAGAATCATAAGAGTAAGGCACCGACATACCAGCCTATAAAACAGAACAATTCAACAAAACAAAAAGCCACCGAAGAATCAAGTTTAAAACAGCATGTGAAATCAAAGGGCAAAGGATTAGTTTCCTATTGAATATTAGGATCACAGTTTAATAATTTTAGAGAAAAAAATTCAAACATGTATATAAAAAACAAATTCCATGTACATTAAGTCTTAAATACAAATTATGGGTCCATAATAGTAATAAAAAAATCTAATATCTGGGTGATATGAAGAGATTTTCTAAATATGACACCAGAGGCAGAAAAAAGAAGGAAGATATAGGTAGAGTTGTGTATATATGTGTTTGAAACATAGATACATCAAAAAGTACATGAAGAACCCATTAATTTGCACAATTAATATGCATTAATGTTTATTTCTTTGTGATAGTGGTGATTGAATTCAGGGGTGTTCTACCTCTGAGTTATACCCCTAGACCTATTTTATTTTTTAGTTTGAAACAGGGACTCATTGAGGGCCTTGCTAAATAGCTGAGGCTGGTCTGGAACCTGTGATCCGATGGTTTCAGCCTCCCAACTGCTGGTATTACAGGCTTGCGTCATCACACCCCACTCAGTGGTTTTATTTCTAAAAGCACACAAAGAAATATGAAATATTTGTAACAAAACTAGTGAGAGTTGGTGTCCTTACTATTGAAAGAACAGTATATACCAATTAGAAAAAACAAACTTACAAGAAAAGACAATGATGAATAATTCATACAAGACGAACACAAATGGCCAATAATCGTAGGAAAATTAATATTAAACTGTATTAGAAATAAAAATATAAATGATAAAATATCACTTTTATCTAGCAAATTAACCTGACTACATATCTAATGAAATGCATTACTTGTAATACTAATAAACAACTATAAACAAACAATTTTTGAAAACAGGGAAGGAATTAAATAAACTATAAAGCTGTGGTAGGCAGAAACATAAGATTTCTTGTCCCAGTATACATGCCCTGGATCAGTCTAGAGACTGTCAACGCTTTGGATTTTACTCCCCTGGTTAGCTTAGGCTATCTGACACAGTTGACCTTAGGATGGGAGACTGTTCCATAGACCTGACCAGAGCCCTTTACAATGGAAAGTTCTCTCCAGAAGATCACAAAAGAGAAAGTCAAAGATTAAGACATGATAATGAGCACACACTTGTAATCCCAGCATTTGGGAGACTGAGACTGGAGGATCCGGGTTCGAGGCCAGCCTCAGCTACCTAGTGAGGCACTCTGCAACTTTTTTATTTTTAAAGAATAAAAACTAGGGTTGGGGGTGTAGCTCAGAGGTAGAATGGCCCTGAGTTCAATCCCCAGTACCACACAAAAAAAAGACAATAATGACTCCATTTGGCTTTCTTTAAGATAGAGGTGGCCACATGGCAAGGCAAGTGGGTGACCCTGTGCTGCCAAGAGCAGTAGCCAGCTAACAACTAGCAAGGAAAGGAGGACCTCAGTCCTGCACCCTCAGGAACTGGTCTCTGCCAGCAAGATGACTTTAAGAGCAGATTCTTCCCAGAGCATCTGGACAAGAACTCAGCCCCCAGCTAACACTTTGATTTTGGCACTGAGCAGAAAACCCAGACGTGCTACATAGTCTTCTCACCTACAGCACCCTAAGTTAATAAATGGGTGCTGTTCCAAGTTGCTAAGGTTGTAATAGTTTTTTGCACATCAGTAGAACGCTAATGCAGATATATCTACTTCAACTATTTCATAGTGATTGAATACTATATTTTTACTAGCGTGCAAAAAAACTGATGAATGTTTATGATAGAATAGTTTTTTAAGAGAAAAACAAATTTGAAATATATTGTATGATCAAAATTTTTGTTTTATAGGCATAGAAAAAAAAGACTACATGGAAATACATCAAAATGGCATCAAAACCAATACCTGGTGAAGGGAATGAGTATTTTACATTTCTCCCTTATATTTTTCCGATCCAATTTTTCCAAAATTACTCTAACAAGCAGAAGTAAAAATCAGCACTCCTCAAACAACTGCCAAGAACAAAGCATCTGGTTTTGAAGGGCTGCTAAAGTATTTCAGCTAGTTTATCAATAACCTGGGAAAGAGCCCTGAGACAGCATCTTTATACTAAAAGTATGAATTAAACTCTGTTAGGGAATGAAAATACATAAACACAAGTCAAACACAATGGGTCTGTTATGCCTCTGACCACTTCAGGACCCGTCCCAGAAGTGACATTAATTCTGAAGCTGTTGCCTGTCCCGTTTGGCAGCTGAGCAGCCCGTTCTCTGCTGCTGCTGCTGCTGCTGCTGCGGGTGAACTTTGGAAAGGCTACAATATTAGCCTTCACTGTTAATCCTGCTAATGCACTCGCAATCTCCTTGACAGGCTGCCCATCACATCCCTGTGTCAGAGCCAGCGGCCCTAGGAGGTGACTGTGACAAGGGATTACTGAGAGGATGTGGGGGGGGGGGCTCCCTCCACTGCGTTCTGACCAGCTTTGTAGATAGGCCGCATACCACAGAGGGCACCCGGCAGAGGCGTGTCTTCAGTACTGACCCCTTGGCATAGAGGTACCAGACAGAGACTTTCACCCACCCCTAGGGAAGGGCCAGGCCATTCCTCCCATCTCACCATGAAGGAAGAAAGAGAAGCAAGTCAAAGAGGGAAATTCACGGAGCTGAGGACCTCAGATTATCCCTTAATAGCAGAGTGCCCCTCCCTCCAAAAAATGAGAAAAATGGTTCCTGCCTCTTTGAACCAGTCAAAGAATACCCTTCCCTTCCCTTCCCTTCCCTTCCCTTCCCTTCCCTTCCCTTCCCTTCCCACTGACTATCAGCTTCCTGGGTGAGTGGTTGTCACCCCCCAAAAGCTACATTTGTAGCCTTGTTTTCATCAGTTAGCAAGATTGCTCTATTTGTCTTCTGAATTTTCAGGAGTATCATTTGAAATGTGTCATTGGAAATACAAGGTAAGCCGGGCAAGGTGGCACATGCCTGTAACCCCAGCACTTGGAAGGCTTAGATTGGAGGGTCATAGGGTCAAGGCCAGCCTCAACAATTTAGTGAGAGCCTCAGCAACTTCACTAGGCCCTGAATCAAGTTTTTTAAAATATATATATATATAAAGAACTGGAGGTAAAACATCCATGGGCTCATTCCCCAGTACCTTCTCCCAACAAAAAAAGGTAAAATAGAAACAAAAAGTACAGTCTTTATTCTAGGATATTACAATTATTTGAAGAAGAAAAATACAGGATTTGTCCCAGAACCATTTACTAACATTGTTCTTTGAATAAATGTATACTTCTGAGCCTCCGTGTCCGCATCAAAAAGAAAAAATGAGAATAATACTATTTGTGGCTGTAGATCTTACAGTAGAACACCTTGGATATGGTAAGGACTCAACAAATGGCAGCTATACAGAAGACACCTTCCCCATAGGTCTGAATTTGAAGCAGCACCTCTCACTAGGGAAGGTAGGGCTCTTGTGAGAAAGAGGATTCTAGGCCCCACATAAGCAGAGAAGGGGAGCAGGTGAAGGGTGGTTGGTTGGTTGGTTGGTTGGTTGGCTGGTTTGTGGGTGGGTTGGTTAGTTAGTTGGTTTTCAAAAGCAAGGAGACTCTCACAGTGTCTCTGAAATCACCCTGACAACAGGAGTCCTTTCAAGGTAGTTACTGTTCTTGACCCAATGACACGCCTCCTCTGCCAGAGGTGAGTGTACTTTTATGGCCAACAGAGGCACAAAGCCCACTGTGCACACACATCTCCTGTGTTTGTAGGGACAGTTCTGGGCACCTCAAAGGGCCTGGTGTCCATCAGGCATGCCCAGGACAATCACCTCATTGTAGAAAACAATGAAACCAACAAGCTGGAAAGGGCAGAATGGCCCTCGCCTGCTTTCCTCGGTGGTCCCGCTAACAACCCCAGAGGTGCTTCTTTGTGGCAGACTGATCACTGCTGATATTCTCACTTCATTTCCAGGCCCTCACCTGTCCCATGGCTCAGAATGATTCATATGACAGAAAAGTAAATCAGTATTGCATACCTAAAGACTACTTTGTGCATTGCTTTTCATGTTTCCTGCCAGTTGAACGTATGTTCCAAGTGTAAGATGACCTTAATATCCACAGCTAAGCTCTATGTAATACTTGTATTAGGTTCCTTCTTTTCAAATTCTGAAGCGTATGAATAGAAGACAAATCCTGTGGAGATTCTGTCTTAGCCCTGGCCACATCTAAGAACAAGTCCAGAGATGGAGGGAGAGTCTCTGCCTGGCACAGGGTGGCTGGCTAGAAAAAAAATAGGAAACAAAGGGACTTTGGATAAACAAGAAAGACCAGTAGAATAGTGGAAGAGGGTTGAGAGAGGAAAGAGGGGAGATATGAAGGAAGGAAACAGTTTAAATGATATAATGGCTGTATATGGAGGTATTACTACCAATCTCACTAACATGTAGAGGGAGGAAGGAGGGGGAATGGAGAGAAATGTGGATGGAAAGTGATGTGTGTGTGTGTGTATGTTTGCATTGCTTTGAATCACTATGATGTATAATTACAATGCACCAATAAAAGTATAAAGAAGGATACAATAAAAAAAATCAAATGCAAAGAACCAAGAAAATATAACCGTGAAAGAAAAATCAACAGATACCAACATCAAGGGACAAAGATAATGGAGGTGCTGACAAGAATTTTAAAGCAGATATCATGAAGATGCTTCAACAAGCAGTTACAAGCTCTTAAGAGGAAGGAAACAGAAAATGTTGGGAAATAAATATAATGCACAAAAAGAAACACATGGAGGTTTTAGAACTTAGAAAATGAAAAAAATTGAAATTTCCAAAGAACTCCAATGGATGGACTCAATAGCAGAGTGGAAGGTCAGAGGAAAGAATCAGGGAACTGGAAGACAGAACAGTAGGAATTGTGCAGTCTAAACAAGGAAAAATTGACTCCAAAAAGAAAAAAAAAAAAAGAACAGCACATCAGAAACTTGTGGGACGATGACAGAGTCCAAATATTTATATCATTGGAGTCTAAGAAGTAGAGAAGAAAGTGAAGTTGAAAAAGTAATGGCTGAAAATATTTCAAACATGGAAAAAAGACATAAGTCTATGAGTGTGAGACCCTAAGATAATCCCCAAAAGGATAAATTCAAAGAAACCCACGCCACAAACTATCATAATCAAACTTCAGAAAATTAAAGAATTAATGATGATGAAAACATCCCAAAAGCAACAAAAGAAAAATGACCTACGAGTTGGAGAAGAGCAACTCAAACGACTGAATTTCTCATCAGAAATCATAGAAGGCAGAAATAGCAACATTTTTCAAATGCCCAAATAAAAGAACTGTCAACCCCAGGATTCTGTACCTAGTTACATTACTTTCAGGGATGGAAGAGAAACAAATACTTTCTCAGTTGAAGGCAAACTAAGAGAATTTGACACCAGCAAACCTACCCTAAAAGAATAGCTGAAAAAAAAAAGTTTTTAAAATAGAAAGGAAATAATAAAAGAAGGAAACTCGGAACATCAGGAAGGAAGAAACAACAACAGAAAAAGCAAAACCATGCTTAGATAAAATAACTTTCCCCATCCTCTTGAGTTATATCAATTATGTTTGATGGTTCAAGAAAATAGTATAAAATTATCTAAGGTGTGTTTCAATGCATGTAGAGGAAATATCTAAGTCAATTATGCCATACACAAGGAGGATACAGGGACTTAAAATAGTAAAAAGTTGATGACCAGATCTTCACAGTGATGAAATACTTCTATATCGTGTGGTGGTGGTTGTAGGACTCTACATGTGATAAAACATCACAAAACAATACACACACATTGTATCAATATCAGTTTTCTGGTTGTGATATTGTATTATTAAGACCTAACTGTTATGTAGTGTTCCTCAATAGTCAATGTGTAAAGTCTTGATCCCCAGGGTGGTGATATTGGGAGAAGCTGAGGACCTTTAAGAGGTGGGGACTTCTGTGAGGTCCTCAGGTTTTCGGAGGTGTGCCCCAAGGGGTTGTGGGATCCTGGTCTTATCTTTACACTTTTCTTACTAGCTAGAAATTTGAGCACTTGCCCCAACATGGGCCCCCACAACTGCAATCCACTACCTTTACCAGAACTATAATCCAAAATAAATCTCTCATTACCTCATAAGCAGCCTGTGTCTGGTATTTGATGTAGTAATGAAAAAAAATTCAATGGTTGAGAAATTTGAATGTCAATGGGACATTTGATTAGAGGATACAAAACTAGTGTTACTTGTCTTCAGTGTGATAATAATGTAGGACAATGAGATACGTGTGTCTCTGTCTGTTTTATATTACTATAATAAAATATCTAAATCTGGGTACTTAATAGAGAGGTTCATGTAACTCAGTTTGAGACTGAAGAGAGGAGGTTCCTGTAGCTCACAGTTTAAGAGACTGAACTCCCACCTATTCAGCTCTGGTGAGTTTCCTCTTTGGCTGAATTACATGGCAGAGAAGCAAGAAGGGAACCAGCCTGTGCAGTAGAGAGGGATTCAGGATCAGGTTTACTCTTCTATGACAGCCTGTTCTCACATTCATGCCACCATCTACCTACCAGCTTCCAGAGATACCCACTCCTAGCAAATAACAAAAAGCAATTCATCCATGCCCTTATCATGACAAGAACTCCTTATCTTATCACACTAGTAAAAGAGTTCAATAAAACCAAACATTTAAAATGTTAATTATACTTTACACATCCCCAGAGACAGCCAAGCTGCTGAGAACAGTGCTGCTCCGTGTTTGGAAAAGAGAAACCAAAACTCAATCCCTCGTCCCTCCATGCCACTTGTAGTCCTGTATTCTCATCACTGAAACTGGAACAAGCACTGAAGAAGAATGCCAGGAAATAGCAGAAAGTAGCTAGGACGAGGGTGACTGGGCAGAAGAACGTTCCTGCATATGCTCCCATGTAAAAGCACTGCATGGCCTCCTTTTTTTAATTTAATTTAATTTTTTTAAGTCAGCCTGCTCTTGCACAAGGCAAAGAAAGCATGATCTGCAGGTTCTTTCCCTCTGCAGAGTGTTGGAATGCCTGCCTACCTCTCTAAACAGTTAGACTCTCCACATACCTAGGCCCTTGCTTTGTCCCACACTTCAATCTGCCTTGGGTTGTTTTTCAGTCCCTGAACATCTTATACAAGCCTGGCCTCCCTTCCCAATCAGTTTATGAACTGGTCCATCCATTAGTCCCCTTGAAACTGAAAAAGACTTCTTTCATGTTTTTTACAGAAGTTTCAATAAGCCCCCCCAGTCCAAGTGGTTTTCTCTCGGTCTCATCCCATTTTAGGATCCCGGGGTTATGATAAAGTATAGGCGAGGAGGGCCTGACCTAAGAACTAGGTAGCTTAGGAGGCAGACTACCACAGGACGCTGAGAGGAGTGTTTCTAATATTTACCCGGTGCTTCATAAATGCCAGAGTTATTATACAACATATTAAAGCCCAGTTTGGGGTTCCGGTAATGAACACATTAATAACAAAATGCGTGCGATTTCTCTCTACATCAACTGAGTGAGGAAGTTGGAAGAGCATTATTTCACTATGAGAAGCAAAGCAAGGCTCTAAGAAATGCTGGGACTTGCACAAAGGTCGCGTGTTTCAGGAAAAGCAAGAACTCCGTCTCCTGGCCCCTCGCCTCAAAGAAAACACAGCTTCTAATTCTTCCTGCGCCGCCTACCTGAGGTTTGACTCCAACCTAATATCACATGCCCGCAGTGAATGTCTCATCTGAAACAGATGCAAACTGGGACTGCTTGGCTCTAAAGAAAGCTGGATGGAATAGGAGGGAAACCAATCCTGTGCCGCCTTTAAGAGCTCCGTGGGGCTCGAGACCTTTGGGACCGGGACCGACCGCAGTGGACCGTCTATCTAGTGTTGCACCCCCCTCCCCAGGCTCGGATCCCAGGGACCTCTGTCCAGCTATCGCTGCGTAGAACTGCAGACGTCAGAGAGACTCAAGAGTTTCCAGCCTGCATTCACACAGATCAACCCACTTCTTCATCTGTACCTCTAGAGCTCACTTAGACCAACTGCTGGATGAGGGCGCTGGGCCAGTGTCCCCCTGAGTTTATGATCCCTGAAAGCAGAACACGAAATTCAGCAGCTATTGCCAGGGACCGACTGCGGCTGGACGCGGAGTTCCTGTACCAGCTGCCCTGGCTGGAGAGTTTCTTCTGCGCCTGCGCCTGGAGCTTGGGCGGTGGGCGGGGAAGCGGCCCGGGAGGCGGGTGGTGTGGGCGGGGCTTGTGGGCGGGGCCTGATGATGGGCGGGGTGACTGTGTCACCTAGGCGGGTGCAGAGATACGCTAAGGATAGAGACCCCTCTTAACCACCGGACTCGAGAGGAGGGCGCTGTGGCCTCAGCCCCTCACTCAAGGCACCTGTCTACCCTGCGGATCCGTGGATCCTGTAGGTGGGGAAGAAACAATTCCCGGCGCCTCCAAGGGCCGGATTCATGGGGCGGGGCTGGGAAGTGTGGGTGTCACCGCTCCGGGCTGGGCCAGTCTCTGACGTGATAGAGCTACGTAAGTGGGTTACTGCTGCAGATACAGCTGTGCTTTTGCGAGAGGTCTGTGTGTCTTCCCCGTGTCTGCAGGAAGAGGCCGTGATGTCACGGAGCAGTAGTGCCCTGAAAGGTGGGGAAAGACGCCTTTGAGCCAGATAACTTTATAGGGAACTCAGAATATCACAAATCCCACGTTCTTGGAGCTGAGTTGATGTCAAGGATCCTCAGTCCGTCACACTACGTCTTTTGTCTTTTCCTCCCCCTCGTGAGCAGTGAATCCTGTGGCAAGGAGTTAGGCGGGAAAACGTTCCTTGGGGCACCCCAAACCCCTAGCTACATTCTGGAGAGAGGAGGGAGGACCCGGA
>PVLC010005209.1:0-78253 GCA_004027655.1 Graphiurus murinus
GGTACTGGGGATTGAACTCAGGGGCATTCTACCTCCGAGCTACACCCCCAGCCCTATTTTTTTATTCTTTATTTTGAAACCGAGTCTCACTAAGTTGCAGAGTGCCTCACTAGGTAGCTGAGGCTGGCCGCGAACCCGGATCCTCCGGTCTCAGCCTCCCAAATGCTGGGATTACAAGCGTGCGCCACCACGCCCGGCGTCCATGGCCCTTTCAATCAAGTGAGGAATAAACATCAATTCCTGATCTGAGGAAGAGACCTCCACCCCCCACTAAAACACCTGAACTCTCTTTGCTGTCAGGAAAACCAGCTGACAGCCAATTTCCCTCAGTTCAGACCCCTAAATAATCAGAGGTTTTCTGCCCCTGAGACAGACACCTTGTTACCAGCACCAAATTCATAATGGGAGAGAGAACCGAAAACCTTTAAATCCAGGCAGTCTTTTTTTGACACAGGAAATGGTCCTGCTGGGGCAAAGCAAATATTTACGCACAAAATTAACTAAGGTGGTAAACTGCTCTCCCAAAGGCTGAGCAAAAGTTGGTGGGGGTAAAGTTAAAAAAAAAAAAAAAAAAAAACATTTTTTTTAAAGCCCTGGCTATAAAATGGCTCTAGAAGAGGGCAGAAGTTCTGAATGAAACTCATACTTTCCCAGAAATGAATCCTCTCCCTACTGGTAATACACCACATGTCTTGGATAACTCAGGACCTTTTTAGTAACTCATTCCCCAATCCTGACACTCCCCCCATCATTTACTCCAGTAAAATCCTGTTGTTCTTTGCATCTCTGGCCAGGGCTATGTAGTCAGGGCACAATTAACTGATACCAATTGGCTGATTCAAGAGTTGCAGGGAAACCCCAGGTCCTCTTTCTCCCTAATTTCCTCAGTGAATATTGCCTAGTTTTCTATTTTGTACCTCAATTTTACTTTCAATGGAAAGGCTATTACCCAGGTTGTCTAAAAAGCAGTCAGCTAGGAATTTTGAGTATTTCTACTTGGAAATACTAAAAAACAGCATCTTAGCCTGAAAAACAAATGGGGCCTCCTCTATAAACTGTGGCCATGAAGTGTGTCGTGCTCTGAATTTGGTGCTCAAAGCCAAATGGCAATCAGCTCTTTCCTGTGTCTTAAAGGTCCTAAACACTGGGCCCCATCAGAAGGGGTTTACAAGGAAGCTATTCACTGCTAGTACCTTTTCTAACCCCAACATTTTCTCAACCTTTTTAAAAGAACACTCAACCACTTGTTAGTACAGAGTTAGTAGGAGTCAGAAGACCCCGTTTGTAGTTTCAATTCAGTGACTAATAAATTGGGTAACGCCGGGCATGGTGGGGCACGCTTGTAATCCCAGCATTCAGGAGGCTGAGACCAGAGGATCCGGGTTCGCGGCCAGCCTCAGCTACCTAGTGAGGCACTCTGCAACTTAGTGAGACTCGGTTTCAAAATAAAGAATAAAAAATAGGGCTGGGGGTATAGCTTAGAGGTAGAATGCCCCTGAGTTCAATCCCCAGTACCGCAAAATAAATAAATAAATAAATTGGGTAACATCACACCTACTTCTTAAGCTCTGGGACTTGGTTTTCCATCTGTAAAATGGAAAGAAAACTATAAAAGTGTAGATTGTGGATTCAAGGTGATGGATAAGCATCCAGCAACTTTTTAAATACATGCAATGGAACAGATTTGAATAAATGAGAATGTATTAGACACAGGAAGAGTAGGTTTTGATTCATCTTTATATAAAAGTTCTCATTTGCAAAGCAAATGTGATTTTTAACAGCTTTATTGAAATAAAATTCTCATGCCATACAATTTACCCATTTAAAATATACAACTCAATGGCTTTTAGCATATTCATAAAGTGGTGCAACCATCACCACAATTCACCTTAGAACATTTCATCATCCCCAGAGGAAACCCCACACCTGTCAGTATCACTCCCCATTTCCTCCAAAGCCCTAACAGTGTACTTTCTATTTCCATGGATTTGCCTATTCTGGACATTTCCTATAAATGACAGCATTTTTCATAACTGACTTCTTTCACTCAGCATAAAGTTTTCAAGGTTCACCCATACTATAGTATTTATCGTACACCCTTCCTTTGTATGGCTGAATAACATTCCATTGTATGGATATACCACATTTATTTATCCATTCACCACTGATGGAAATTTTCATTTGGGGGCTATTATGAATACTGCTGCTATGAACCATCTGTGTACAAATTTTTGTGTGGACGTAGGAATGTGTTTCTATGGGTCACTGTCAACCAAGTTTAAAGCCTGTGAGTTACACGGTTACTGAGGAATATTTATACTATTCTGTGATTTTTTTTTAACCAATTCATAGACTTTTGCTTTGGAAAAGGGAATAGAGAGCATCAAATCAAGGCTGCAATCTTGTTCAGGCAGCCACCTGGGAATCTGTGGCCAAATGTGCTTCGTTGTCATCTTGAAGAACCAATTATTGCAGAGAATCTCAACTTTCAGAATATGCATCTTCAGTATCCAAATATAGAGACAGGGGGCCCTTCCACAGTGATGGGAGTTGCTGAACTCTCAGGATGGTTTCATAATGGATAAATGTCCTTCCTTAAGCAGCTCCCACCCCAAGATGTAAATTCCTGAATCACAAGGTTTCAGACAAAGGGTGCTCACAAACACACAGACATATAGTCAGAAGCCTCGCCTGCTACACACACTCAAACCATTCAATTTATGAACTGCTCCGTGTGGGATGTGACTCCTACAACTGCCGCTATTAAAAAGGTGATGTAAAAAGAGAGGCAACAGTCAAAAGCAGCTCCCTCCACCAGCAAACTGGCATTAATAATTTAGCTATTCACAGCCATGTAACCAAAGAAGCATGAGAGGGACGGCTCTGCAGGGGTCAGTGATCCGGAGACATCTCTGTGATCGCCCCTTTCCTACTTCAACAACAAAAACCCTGTGGTCAGGAAGAAGCTGCCATCATCAGGGAAAGAGAACATGACAAATTTGTGAAGTCTAAAGAATAAATACAATTCCTATACACCGCAAATGTATGGCCCTCACAAAGTCAACTAAATATGATAAACCATTATAGGTTTTTCCTGCCTTCCCTGCCTTGGCCACAATTAATTTTGCCATGTTCAACTGCAGTAGGGAATGGAATATACGAAGGTGGGAGATTTAGAGCCCTCATTGCTTTGTAGTGAATAAGCTTCTGCACTATGGCGCCTTGGAGGCAAAAATAAATAAATAAATAAAAAATAAAGCAATAATGACAGGCCTCATTTTTGGTAGCCATTTGCATGCATTTTCTTTTTTGCATCATTAAGCAAGACAAAAGTGCCAGAAGGAAACCATGACAGTACTGGGCTAAAGTCACTAAAAATCCCAATGCCACGCACATTCTGTAATTGAGATGCATGGCAGTTCTTGCGCAGGCCCTAGAAGAGTATAGACCGCAACTAAAAGTGGTGCATTACCAAAGATCAGTGGGAATGGCTCCAGTCCTATTGATACAATAACCTCGACGGTATAAACAGACCAAGAAATCCAGTTAGAAAGTACCAAGAAGGTTTCCCTAAACAGTCTAAACAGAGGGTAATGGAAACTATCATTTGCTGAAGGTCTACTATATGTGGGTACTGTGTTAGTACTTTTCCATGCTGTTGAGGAGGGTAGAACTGAGTCTCCCAAAAAGGCATGTTCAAAATCTAATTTCCAGCCTAGGTGTGGTGGCATATGCCTATAATCCCAGTACTTGGGAGGCTAAGACAGGAGGATCACAGGTTCAAGACCAGTCTTAGCAACTAGAGTTGTGAGACTCTCAGCAACTTAGGGAGACCAGAGGTGTAGCTTGGAGGTAGAATGCCTCTGGGTTCAACCCCCAGTAACACACACACACACACACACACACACACACACACACACACATACACACTAACCTCCAATCCACACGAATGTGACCTTATTTGGAAAGAGGGTGTTTCCATCTTTCCACAGTAGTATTCTCACCACTGTGACCCAAACACCTGACACAAAACTGTGAGGAAGAAAGATTTGTTTGCTCAGGGATCTGGAGATTTAAAGAGTCATAGTCCATTTTGACTGTGGACTTCCAAGTAGGAGCCATGGCTACACATTCTCAGGGCATGATGGTGGGGTCAGAGAGACACGCTGCTGCATCTGAGCGGGACAGGTCACACCCTGTCCCCGGCCACACCCGCATGGACCCCTCTCCAGCAACCGAGTCCTGCCCTCAACATGGCTGCCTTGTCTACCACATGAAGTCCAAGGGACATTCTAGACCCAATCTACGGCGGGGTCTTTATAGATATCATCTAGTTAAGACGAGGTCACACTGGATTAGGCCAAGTCCTAATCCGATGGCTGGTATCCTTATAAGAAGAAGAAAGACTGGACACAGATATGGGGAAGAAGCCATGTCAAGATGGAGGTAGAGACCTGAGTCATTCAGCTACATGCTAAGGAATGCCAAGGATTCCCGGCAGGCCCCAGAAACCAGGAGAAAGGCCTTGGAAGCTTCCAGAAAGAATCAACACCTCTGTCCTCCAGAACTATGAGAATAGACTTTGCTACCTTAAACCACCTAGTTTATAGTGATTTGTTATAACAACTCCAGGAAACCAATATAATTATGAATGAAACTGTGGACAACCAAGTCAGATATTTTCTTTCCCACATCACCCCCAGCCCCGTACCCGTACCCTGTTTTATAAACAGAGAAACTGAGGCTCAAGAAGACTAACTGATTAGTTCTAAATCACACAGAGAACAAATGGGAGAACTAAAATTCAGGCCTAGGTTGTCCAACTCAGTCCATGCCCTCTCACTACCAGCTAACAGGCACCAAATTCTGCCATTGTGTCTATACAGTGGTTTCCCTATAGAAGGTTTAAGGAGAGGATCCAAAAAAGTGCAGAGACTCTGGTAGTAAATACAGGAATTTGTCATGGCTGGCACTTGACCCAGCTCCAACACAAGTGGTGTGAATGTTCTCTAAGCAGATGATCACATTAGCAGGACTTCTGGGAAGGAAGCAGCCCTGTGACCCAGACCAAAAACCAGAACAGATTTTAAATGCCTCATCCATTCAACACAACCAACATCTGCGGAACACTGAGAAGGTGTGAGGCAGGCAGCCTGTTGTGAGACAGACACAGAGACAATCCCTGATGTTGAGGAAAAAGTTCAGGCCTTCATCTTCTCATCAAGCCAATGGGCCCAAAGCTACCCAACCCTGAGATTTCACTCGCATTCAAGCACACCAATGGGTGTGCTCTGTGTTCTTCGGGGCAAGAGAGGTGCTCATTTGACAGTCCACCTGCACCACCTGACACTTCCCAGGTCAGGCGGGGCATGCAAACAGTTTAGATCAATGGAATCTATGAAAAGGTGCTGTCACCTTCAGGGTGAAGAACAGAAGAAAGAGAACATGGCAGCTCCTGTGATCTCTTCTCTTGCTGTGACAATATTGCATGCAGTAGATCCTTCATTAGCTGGGTCAAAGTAACCATGAGAAGGAGAAGTTTCTTCCTACCCCTGCCGTTCAACCTGCAGGATCTTCATACAAGTGGAAAATCAACCTCTATGTATCAAACCAATAAACTTTAGAGGAAATTTGTTACTGCAGCAATGACCTATGCTATCCTGACTAATACATGATCTAACAACAACCTTCCATGTGCCTATTGCTGTCAAGAACAGTTAAATTCCAAGATAAACCAAGATTCTTTGACCCTAAACATCAAGAATATTCTGATGGAGAGTTTACAATATATTATGCAAGTTCTGTTCAAATGATTTCTTTCCTTCTATACCAAAGGAATATCAGGGGGGAAAAAAGTGAATTCTCTCTCCAATAACTCATTTGAGGCATTGCACACCGAAGGTATTTCCAGAATTGAGCCTCTTTCCTAATGCTAAACAGGTGCCCCCCCCGCCCCACCCCCAGCTATACCCTATTCCCTAAATGGTTCTTTACAGAGCAGAGAATGGGTTTTATCTTTGTGATCTCTCATCTATGTGGACCTGAACAATCCTGCACCAAACAAATGTTTGGTATATGAATATCTCCTATGAAAAGGGGAACATTCTTACACAAATTCCTCAATATTAATCTCGTGTCAAATACTGTCCCTTTAGACACTGGGATCAGAGTACTGTCCCCTGTCCCTCTCCTCAGGCACATCCCAGCCTAGATTCTACTCCTTCATCACACCATAAATTGAACTCCATCAAAGAACCTCCCACCTCTGTCTTCCTCAGGGGAACCCAGAGATTTACTTGTGCCAAGTGCTACAAGGCCCCAGGGCAGGCTTTCAGCATGACCATCCCAATCTACAGAAAGTTTCAACACTCAGCAAGGCCACCTTAGAAATATCCTTTCACAGAGTCTACTCCAGTTCCCAACTTGAAAAGCTCAAAATACTCGAGGGTCAGTAACTCAAGCAACAAATGCCAAGAAAATCCCCAGCGCTGCAGAGAGGGAGGGTGTAGGGGTGAGCAAGTAAAGGATAGTGATGTTCAAAACATGCTCTGCAGCAACACAGATGTCCCAGTGCTAGGAGGACCACAATCCCCCTCCCAGTTCCCATCTAACCAAAGCAGCCGGATCATCTGTTTTACCCGTGTAGCTTCAGTGTAAAGATTTCCTTGGAAGCCGGGCCCAGTGACGCACACATGCTTCTAAGCCCAGTATTCACAGGTCTAAGTCATCATGGCCCTGGAAAGATAGAGTTTTTTTCCTGTTTTTTTTTTTTTTTTTTTTTTTTTCTTGTCTAGTAGTTCCCCTTTATCCTCTGTTTCACTTTCTGAGGGTTTAGTTAATTGAGGTCAACTGCAGACTGAAAATATTAAATAAAAAATTCCAGAAATAAAGAATTCCTAAGTTTTTCAGTTGACAGAACCCAAGAGCATTCTCCCTCCAAGTTCTAGCTCTTCCCATTTTTTAATTTTGAGACAGGGTCTCACTAGGTTGCTGAGGGTCTTGCTACATGGCTGAGGCTGATCCTCTTGTATCAGCCTCCCAAGTACTGGGAATATAGGCATGCAAGCCCAGCAATTCCTAAGTTTTAAATTTCACTGTCCTGAATAGCATAATGAAATCTCACACCATCTCACCATCCTGCCTGGAATGAAAATCATCCCTTTGTCCAGCATAGCCATGCTGTATACACTACCCTCCCGTTAGTCACTTAAGTAGCCATCTCCTTGATGTATAGGGTTCTGAACAAGCTGCAGTTTCAGGCATTCACTGGCAATCTCAGACTATATCCCCCTCAGATAAGCAGAGATTGCTATAGATGAGATTCCCCTAGTCAATATAAGAAACAAAATCTATATGATAATACCTTGACTCCCCCAAGGATCAACAGTGGCCCAAGGGTCTCCAGCAATAGCTTCTGAACTGGGGTCCCCAGACCACTGCAAGTGTCAAAGATTTCCAAGACTAGCTCAAAAGCAGCAACTAAAACTGTCCATTTGCCTAAATGTTGTGCAAGTGACAATGTTAAATATCTCTGTTCTTGGCTGAAACCAAAACACACTTGTGAGGTAACGTTAACTACTTCCCTCCAGTGCAAACTCTCATACTTATAAATATCTTTCATTAATGTTTTAACAGTACAAATGACTATTTAGTATCTGTGATTTGGTAACAGGCTATTTCAAAACATCTGCTTCATGGGAAGACTATGATGAAAGGAGTCCTTGGCTGGGTTAGACAGGGAGGTGGTAGACAAGGACTTTCCAGCCCCTGTGTTATACACATTTGGAAAACTGGATGCTTTCATGGTGCCCAGGAGCATAGCTCAAGTTTATCATTAATAAAATACCATTTCTCCTGGTCTCATTCTCCCAGACTGTGTAATAAAGTTCATATCCATTCATTAACCTTCACAGCAGGGGAGCAAAAATGAACCACAATTTCCATTTTATGTATATAAAGAGAATCAGAAATTCTGTTTCCAAAGGGAATAATCCAAGCTGACTAACTAACTAACCAGCCAGTAGACTAGTTCCCTAGTTCCCTAACATGAACCTGCCTGGCCTGATACAATCAGTGCTATAGAGGAGAGAGAAAATGCATGGAAGTCTTGAGACTTGATCAGTAATGCCTTTCTGTGGTTTGATTTTCTATAGATCATTTATTTCTCAACCAAAAGCCTCAATTTCCTCAGCAGTGAAATGGGGTAATATCTGTCACCTAGTAATGAAAACATAGCTATAAATTACTTTGAATTGCCCTGGATAATCAGCATTATGCAAATCAACGACATCATTAGAGAGCTACTAAACACAGTGATAAATCTTATAAAAATACTTCAATGGAAATTAAGGCTCAATTAAGAGGCTCTGGTTTTGGAGTTTGTTTGTTTGTTTTGTTTTGTTTTAATTTCCCATACCTTGTTATTTTAAAGACAAGAGCTGTGAGCCGGCTTTGATGTTTCCAGTGGAAGGATAATAGGATCTTCCTTTAACATTTTGGATGGAGTTCTGCACTGGTAAACAGGTACCCAATGAGAAGGAAAGAGGATATAGCTGTGAGCCAGGCTGAAACCAAGAGACCAGAACCATCTTCCCAGGAAAGGGCCACTGGCTCACCGACCCTGACCCAGGTAGGACATCAGCCACCATGCTTCTCAGCACAGAACCACAAGGCCAAGGGTATCTTATAAATTCCCTTTCCAGCAAGATTCATAGCAACCAACATCCCGATGCCTTTGCAAGAGGCAAATAAACTTCAGCAACCTCACACAAAAGAACCAGAACACACGATTCTAACACCCACCTAAAGCTCTTCTAACTCGGGAGGCCCAACCCTAGCATGGACCTGCATGAGGACCTAACCCATGGCCGCCCTCAGGAAGCACACTGCGTCACAGGACAACGCACCTCCTCAGAACCTGTTATGGCCTGAGTACAGAATGTCCCCAGGGAAAGCTCATGTACTGGTAATGCAGAAATGTTCAGAGGTGAAATAACTGAAACAGGGCTCTAATCTCATCAGTGGAGAAGTCCATTAATGGATCAATGATCTCAATAGGCTCACTGGGTGGTAACACAGACAGATGGGGCCTGGCTGGAGGAGGAAGTGGGTCACTGGGGGTGTGGCCTTGAGGACTAAGTCTTTCCCAGGCTGCTTCCTGTTGCACACTCTGCCATGACATCTGCCTTAGAGTTGGCCAACCATGGACTATACCTCTGAAACCATGAGCCCAGATAACCTTTGCTTCCTGTACATTGTTAGTGTCAGGCATTTCAGTCCCAGAAATGGAAAAGTAGACTAAAATAGGACCCCAGCAAGCCTCATCCATCTGCATTCCAGGGCTTTTTTATTTTTATTTTTTTATAAGGCAACACCAATGGGGCACAACGGCACACACCTATAATCCCAGTATTTGAGAGGCTTAGAAAGGAAGATCATAGGTTCATGGCTTGTCTCAGCAACTTAGTAAGATCTTGTTTCAAAGTTAAAAAAAAAAAAAAAACTAAGGGCTGGGGGTATAATTTGGAGGTAGAATGCCTCTGGGATCAATCTCCAGTACAAAAGAAAAAAAAAATGTAACTCCAGTTCCCAAAGTTAGAGAGGTCACAGGTCAGAGGGGCCCAAAACTAACCTAGACAAATCAAGTAGTAAGTTAAAGAACTGGAACCATTCACAGTGGGGGTTTCTTTGCAAGCACCTCTCAGAATGTCCTTCCTGCGTGGTCTGGTGTGTGAGCACAGTCTAACACAGTGCCCTCCCATCCTGGAGCCTGGCCCCCTGAGCTGGAGCATAACCCAGAAACCACATACTCTACTTCCTGCTGCCCATCACCAGGATTAGCAGCCAGGCCAGTTTCTGCAGAGGGACCTCCTTCTTTCTGTCTTTTCTTATCATGGTGAAGGAGCCAACACCCAAGGCAGGCACCACAAACCTGGAGCACAGCATTCATCAATGTGCAAGAACAAAAAAAAAAAAAAAAAAACTCGACTATGAGAGAAAAGGCAAGAAAATGGCTGAGAACACACAGGCGTGTTAAAAGCCCTCTTCCAATGTGATATTCTAGTATTTACAAATCAAGGAGAAACCCGTAAATCCATTAACAAAATCTAAAATGAGCTCAATTTCAGGGGAGCCTCACCCCTCGAGGGATAAGCGTGGTTTAAGCTACAACTCCTTTTTCCTCCCCAATAGAAAGCACTCAACCTGTTAGAGAAACAACTCTGAATGTGGGTGTTTAAAATTTAAATGTTTCAGGGAGCCGCTGCTCCTGGCCTCAGCTGGTGATCAATTTACCTTTTAACTGGCTTTTCCAGCTCAATAATCATCTCTGGGTAAAGCAATGCTTCCCACTTGGGTGAGACCTCCAGGCTAAGAGAACAGGGGAACCCTACCTAGCAGGACTGACATGCAGAGGGGCCCTCCCATTTGAGACCCCCCTGGGTCAAGGGGGAGGGAAGCACATGTCCCAAGCACAGCAGAGCTGGAGACCCAAAGACCTATAAGAAATAGCCCTACCTGGAACCTAGGAGCTCGTGCACTGAGGGGAGCTGATGTGTGCACAAGGGCATTCAACCCATGGCAGTACCAGTCCATGGCATGTGAGTGTTACCAACAATGGATTAAGCCACCCTGCCCCAGACCCCCTGGACCACTCGGATCAGGGCTAGGTGCAGTATAGAAGTTCAGGCACACAGGCCTCCAGAGGAAGGCAACTGGCAACAGGAGGAATGCAGTTCACACAGGGCTACAGTCTCCATACCGCCTTGGATGCCAAGGGACACACTTCAGTGTTGTTTCCCTTCTTCCCCCCAAATACCAGTGACAGCTCTTGGATATTCTAAACTAGCTGGCTTAGCCTGCCGGCGCCTCACCACACAATCACAAGCCATCCTGAAATCAATAAAGATCCCCACAGGGCCTCACACTCCAGAGCCTTGCATTCCCCAGAGCCACCCACACCCGGAGCTCCAGCACTACAGACCAGCATCCGAAACCCCAGGTGTTGGCCACAACGACCAGAGCCTGGGTATGAAACTGCCACCTGCCTTCACTAACCCCACCACCTTAAGGCCCTGCTATGATGATGTCTGTGTCCCTCCCAAATCCAGGTGTTGAAATCTAACCCCTGAGGCGGCTACGTTCACAGGTGGGGATATGGGAGGTGATCAGGTTGTGTGAGTCCCCTTCCACCATGTGAGGATGCAGCAAGAAGGCACCATCTATGAAGCACAGAGCAAGCCTTCACCAGACATCAAATCCAGTGCCTTGATCTTGAACTTCCTGGCCTCCAGGATGGTGAGCAAACAATTTCTATTGTTGATAAAATACCCAGTCCAGAGTATTTTGCTATAGCAACTTGATCAGACTTAGGAACATAACTGGATCTCTCTCTACTCAGACTTTCCCAGAATATCTCTTAATTCTCTGCTAAAGCTTCTTGGAAGTATGATGTGTATTTTCTGTAATAAGCCTCTGAACCCTCTAAATGAGTTTTCCCAAAACAAGTTTGTAGAAGTAAACTTCTGTATTTGGTCCTCTCCCCTTTGTAATGAACCACTGAACAAGCACCACCATTATGGGTTCTCCTCTTCTAACTACTAAGAGGACTCTGATTTTACTTTAAGCACATCCTCCGGTCAACTTTACAACAGAATATAACCATATGGCTAACTTTTGGCCCATGGGATTAAGTGGAAATTCTGTGTGAGTGTTCCAAGAAGGATCCTTAAGAAGAGGGAGTTCAGAAAACATGGAATTCAGATGACAGGGCTTGTACTCCAGCAGGCATCTTGGGCCATGAGGGAATTAGCAGAGAAACACACAGAAGGAGCCTGGGTTCCTGATAGCATGGAGTCGGCATGCCACCCTACATCACCTACATCCTGCAGGATCTGACAGTCACATAACATATTCCTGACTGATGCCATTTTCTAACTAATAAAAGGAGCTATTAAATTTCAGCTTGAATTTCAACAGACTAATAAGGCTCCAAAAACATATTTATAAATATGTTGTAAGAGCATGCATATTTCTAAGACTCCAAGAAAAAAAAAAAGCAGCACAGCTAAACACATACATAAGCATGCATACACACAAGCATGCATAAACACAAGCATGCGCGTGCGCACACACACACACACACACACACACACACATTCTCATTAAATTATTCTCCACTTTGCCACACAACACAATTCAACTAAACCAGACTCTTTGTGAAAGGAAACCTGATTTATTCTAATATCATCTCAGACACTTGGAAGTATCCTTCTCTACCCTCACTAAAATGAATTCCTGGAGAGAAGAGACTGTTATGCATCTCAGTATCCAACAAGTGCCTAACACCAATGCCTGGAACAGATTAAATTTAAAAATGAATGAAACAAAGTTCATCCTCTGGCGGGGAGAGGGGAAAATGAGTGTGCACAGGATATACCAACCTTCCTTTCCTGACCCTGTTGCCAGGAAAATCCTCATCCATCCATCCCTCTCCTCTGCACAGCCTCCTTCACAGCATCCCCTCCCCCATCACCTGCTGCAGGGAAAACCTTTCCAGCCCCACCACTCAAAGTCCATTTTACTCTCCTTTCCCATCAGGACACTGACCCTCCGTGTCCCAGAAAGAGCAAGACACACATAACTGATCCCTAGAACTACACTGGTAAAGGGTCAGAGGATGTAACAGTGTATACTTCCAAGTTCAAATTCTACAGTGCGACCATTCACTTGCAACAAGTTTAAAGACCAACCTGGCAAGTGCATTGCCACCACTACCTCCCTTCCATCTAGGTGGCCCCCAGTGCAGGGAACTCCCCATTTCTACCTCAGAACACAGGCCCACTTTCCCCCGCCAGCACCCTATGCTCCCAGGGAAATGAGACACCCACCCACCCTATTCCAGCCCAGCTCCTGCTGCCTGATATCAAGAAGGGCCTTCTCCTCAAGGCATCTTCCACAGGCCACACTGAGCTGGGGCTTGGGATTCCATGCTCATGTGCTCTAAGAAATGTCCCCCCGCCATCACTACATCCAAACACCACGAAAAGGCCCTTTCCTGCCTTCACACTCTTCCACTTCTTCACAACTCTCCTTTCAGGCCAGTTCTCTGGCTCTGCCCATCTTTCCATGAGGAATCATCCTGCCCCTCCACCCTACGAGCTCAGATTGATCAGAGCCGAGGCTCACATCTCTACCACGCCAGCTCCCAGGCTGTTGTTAGTGCTGTTTGTTTTTAACTTCCTTTAATCCATCATTTTTTTTTAAATTAGAGTTTATATTCTCTACTCTTCAGCAGGCCAATCAATCCAGAATAACCCTGGGGAAGGAGCCTTTTTTTTCTTTTTCTTTTTGTCCACAAACTATGGGTGACAAAATTGACTTGAGGAAATGTGGGGAAAACAAAGACGGAGAGAACATGCTGGCTGCCAGCACTGCCATCCTTCTTCCAGATGCCTGGTCTGCAGGCTCTTTTTCTTCAGGGAGACGATGGGCTCAGACCCACTGGTACCTCCAACACCCCACAGCTCATCCCGGTGGCCTGCTCTCCCAGGATCACACTTCCAAGGGGCAACCATAGGTTTGACTGCACTTACAGGCAGAGGTGCATGCAGAAAATCATACTGATCAATCTCTAATAATGCTGATCTAATAATACATGGAATTTTAAGGCCAAATGTACAGAAGCAAAGCTGCAATGTTCCCAATGTGCTCAAACAGCTCCTAGGTCATCTTAGCCTGGAGACATGGAGTGGGGACACGAAGCCAGTGGGCAGCCTTTGAATCACGTTCAGCCCAGGGGTCTTCGGCCAGCTGCCAAAGGGTCTCAGTGAAATACAGTTTGCAGCTGGCCAGGCTTGGGCTCCAAGGCCGGGGGCCAGGAAAAATGAGCGCAGCCCTCTGGCACCTACTTCCTACCCTTTGGTGGGCTTGTCTTCATCACTGCTCCAAAGCTGGCTGGGTGACACATAGAGATTTAAAGTGTACTTAAGGTAGGGCAGCAGGCAGACCCCGGAGGCCCCTGCATTGTCTCTACTTCCTGGTGTTATGCCCTCCCGTGGTCCTCTCCCCTTGAATGTGGAGAGGACCTGTGACTTCCTTCTAACTGATAGAACAAGGTAAAGGTAAACGGACTGATATGGGGCTGACTTGATGACACAAGAGGCCATGTTGGGAACCCACTTGATAAGGAACCAAGAGTTGCCTCCAAATGACAGACAACAGGAAAATGAGGCCCTTCCTCTGGCTGACTGCAAGGAAATGAGTTTGGAGGTGAGTCCTTCCCCAGGACACCTTGATCGCAGCCTGCCAGGGACCCCAGCTAAGCAGTGCTGACTATGAGATAACCAATGTGTGCTGTTTTAAGACATGAGATTTGTGATAATATTATTGTACAGCAACAGGAAATGAATACAAGTCAAGTCAGTGAGCAAGAATGGGCTGTTCAATAAATGCTCAGAAGGACCGTGTAGCCACCTGGAAAAAAAAATCATTAAATCCCTTGCTCACACAGGTCACCAAAATAATTTCCAGATGCACGAAAGATTTAAATAAGAAAAATAAATCAAAAGGAGAAAACATTGTTTTTTACTATGTAATCTTGGGGTGAGGAAGGTTTTCCTAAGTATGATGTAAAAGCCTAGGAGCCATGAAAAAAAGGACCAATAAGTATGACTAAGGAGGGAAAATATTATCCACAACTTGTATCACAGAGGGTTAATTTCCTTAGTATATAAGTAGCTCCTACAAATCAATAAGAAAACGATGAACTACTCAATGGAAAAAGAAAAGATATAAACACTTTATAGGC
Organism: Graphiurus murinus; assembly: GCA_004027655.1. Lineage (NCBI taxonomy): Eukaryota > Metazoa > Chordata > Mammalia > Rodentia > Gliridae > Graphiurus > Graphiurus murinus. Next base: position 14,807 of record PVLC010005209.1, read on the forward strand.
AAGAAACTATGGTGGTTCTTACACTTCTGAAAAGATGCTCACTCAGTATGTGAATGAGAAATACACTGAGATGCGGGGTAGGATCAAAACGTGTGGTAACACAGGAGGTTGGAAGGCAATGATGACATCGGCATCCTCATCTACTGCTGCTGGCGGGGAGTCACTACAGTGTCTCCAGAGGACCATGAGGCAGCCGGCATCCAAATTACAAAGGCCCTGACCTAGGAATCCAACATGCCACTTCTGTGGACATTGAGAATGACGTACATATGAGGTTGGCCAACAAAACAGGATGTGAACCAGCTCTCCTACCAATAGGAAATGGGTGGAATAATTTATGGTATATCCATATAACAGAGTACCATGACCCGTAAAAATAGATTGTGGAATCTCTGCTCTGATACAGATCTCAGAAATCTATTTAGTACACACACTGTAACAAAAATAACCAAACCAAAACAAAACTGAGATGCCGCTAGGAAGGAGACTAGGGAGGCTGGGGTCAGAGTGAAAAGAGGGCTTTTTAATCGCATGCTCCTGTGTACATTTTAAATAGCAAACCATCTGGTTGTATTTCTTTTTTAGAACGATAAAAATTCAAATTAATAAATACATATTGTTTAAAGAACAGCATGCGTGCCATGCTACAGATTCTAAAAAGAAGTTCAGACTATCGAGACACACACACACACAAACTGCCACCTCTGGAGTCACACATGATTATTCCTTGGGCTGGGCAACTGGCAACTGAGCAGGGAGGTAGGCAAGGGCAAGGGTGAGAAGGAATCAACTTCTTCCCTGTATTCTCCACCATTCCATGTATTACCAGCTTCAAAACCAACCATTAAAAAAAAAAAAAGTAGAAGCCACTGCAGCTCCTTGGTCCTGTCATCTAGACGCTGGTGCTTTCCCTGCCAGGCCTCTCCTCCGAGCTCCTGACTCAGCTATTTCCAGGCTGTCTCCTCAAGACCACTCCGACTCCTCTGCCACCAGGACCAGGCCTGTAGCTCCTCCAATGTCCTGACACCTAGTGAGTCCAGCCAGCGCCCACCAGGCAGAAACCTGGGGTCTTCCTGGACACACCCCCACCAGCCCATTCAAACTAATTAAAGGCCCTGCCCACTGCTTTGAAGGCCCACAGCTCTCCCATCCACACCACCCTCTGTTGTAGATTCACTTTTTTTTTTTTTTGGAACTGAGGGTTGAACCCAGAGACATTTTACCTCTGAGCTCTACTCCCAGCCCTATTTAAAAAAAAAAAAAAAACAGGGTCTCATTATGTTGTTGAGGATCTCTCTAATTTGCTCTGAGGCTGGCCTCGAACCTGTGATGCTCCTGTCTCAGCCCCCAAGTACTGGGATTCCAGGTCTGTGTCACTGTGCCCACCTTTAAGGTGTCTGTATTGGTTCCCTGCGGCTGCCATAATAAGATGCCACAGACTGGGTGCCTTGAACAACAGAAATTTATTTTCTCACAGTTTGTAGACTGGAAAGGATGAAGTTGCTGGCAGGGCTGCTTTCTCCGGAGGACTGTCCTTTTGGCTTGCAGGCAGCCGCTTTCTTGCTGTGTCCTCACAAGGCCTTTCTCTGTGGGTGAGCCCCCCTGGTGGCTCTCTGTGAGCCCAATTTCCTCTGTGTATAAGGACACCAGTCATACTGGATTCCGGCCATCCCATGTAACCTCATTTTACCTTAATAGCTTTTGTGTGTGTGTGCACGTGGTACTGGAGTTGGAACCCAGGGGCATTCTACTCCAAGCTACACCCCAAGCCCTATTTTATTCTTTATTTTGAAACAAGGTCTCATTAAGTTGCAGAGGGTTTCACAGGTTGCTGAGGCTGGCCACATTCGATCCTCCTGTCTCAGCCTCCCAAGCATACGTACAGGTTCCATAACAGCCTTTTAAAGGATTCATCTCCCAACAGAACCACACTCTGGGCTACTGAGCTTAAGGCTTCAACATATAACAGTGTCCATGAGGTCATGTCACTCTCCTCAGTAAAATCCCCCACTAGTGTCCCAAAGGAACAGTGCCCTTTCCAGAACATGACCCTTATCTACTTCTGTTCCTCCCGCCTCAGGGGGTAAAAGTAGTAGAGACAAGAGCAGAAAGATTAGGAAGAAATGGCTCTCTTCCAAACCTCAGGAAAATTAGGAGAGAGACTAGTAGAGTAGTGGGAAGGGATTGGAGAGGGAGGAAGGGAGGGAAAAGGGAGATGTGGGGAAGGAAACAGACCAAATAATGCTATGTGCACAATGAATGTATCACCGTGAATCTCACTATCAGGCACAACTACAATGCACCAATAAGTTTTTTGTTGTTTAAAGAAATGGTTCCCAGCCAGATGTGGTGGCACATGCCTGTAATAACAGTACTTGGGAGGCTGAGACAGGAGGATCGAAGGTTCGAAGCCAGCCTCAGCTACATAGTGAGGCCCTCCGCAACTTAGTGAAACCCTGTTTCAAAATAAAGAATAAAAATAGGATTGGGAGCCAGGTGTGGTGGCATGCTAGTAATGCTAGTACTTGAGAGGCTGAGACAGGAGGATAGCAGGTTCATGGCCAGTCTCAGCTACTTAGTGAGGCCCTTTGCAACTTAGTGAGACCCTGTTTCAAAATAAAGAATAAAAAACAGGGCCGGGAGTGTAGCTCAGGGGTAGAAGGCCTCTGAGTTCAATCTCCAGTACCACAATCAATCAATAATCAATCAATGGCTGGAGGTGTTGCTTGAAGATAGAACACTTCTGAGTTCAATACCCAGTATCAAAAAAAAAAGCTGGGCATGGTGGCATATGCCTGTAATCTCAGTACTTGGGAGGTGGAGACAGGAGGATCTCAGGTGCGAGGACAGCCTCAGCAAGTAATGAGGCTCTCATCAACCTAGTGAGACCCTGTTCCAAAATAAGAAATTATAAAAAAAAAAAGACTGGCAAAAAAAAAAAAAAAAAAGCTCCCTCTTTTTACACGATCCCTTACCCAACTACAGCCACACTGAGGCAGGCTGTCTAACTAACCTCTGTAGAATGGGATGGAGTCCTTGATGACCCCCGACCCTCATTGAGGAGGGAGAAATGGCATCAAACATCCATCCCATACTTGGACCCACCAGACAGAAAGCACCAGGCCTGTCTCCTCTCAGCAAAAGCAAATGCTCCTCCAAGTCGCTCAGGGACACTCAGCGTATCCAGGATCTGAAGTGAAGCTCTACTGCAATTGGACGACCTCCCTCTGAGACCATACTGCTCATTAAGGTGTCCTAGATAACTGGCATCAGAAAGTCCCCGCCTTGCACACTCAGTAGGAGGAACAAGAGCAAGCGTGGCAGTATCACCCAGGGACCCTACATCCGTCTGTCTCCACACAGGAGCTGAGTGAACGAGGACGAGACGCTTCCCAGCTTTGAGCCTTGGCTTGCTCATCTGTAAAATGGGGTTAATATCCTTTCAGGTAGTTCTACTGTGTTATTTCCAAGTGCTGCCTAAACAATTTCCACCAACTGAGTGGCTTAAAAGAACAGTACTCTATAATTTCGCAGTTCTGGAGGCTAGAAATTGGAAGCCAAGATTTTGACAGAGCTATGCTCCCTCTAAAAGTTCTGGGGGAGGATCCTTCCTTGCCTGACCAGCTCCTGGTCATCGCTGGTAATCCTTGGCATTCCTTGGCTTACACATACATGCTTCTGCCTTCCCTCTGTTTGTCTATGTGGCTGCTCTTTATTAAAAGGACACCAGTCCTTGGAATTTGGCCCACCCTTGCCCAGTATCATTTTAACCAATCATAAGAGCAAAGGCCCTACTGCCAAGTAAGGTGACATTCACAGGTACCTAGCCTTTTTTTTTGGGGGGGGGGCACAATTCAAAGCACTACTCCTACCTGGAAAACTAGGAGTGTATAAAAGAGATGCTGGCCGCAGGTGCTAAGGACAAGGCCAGGGGCACACAGTAAGAGCGTCATTAGCCACTCACCACCCACAGAACAGTCTTCCTCTGATCTCCCAGATCAGGCTTAGCTTCTTTGCCCCTCATAAAAACAAAACAAAAACCACAAGCAAGAAACCAAAAGCGAACAAGCCAGTATCCTCTAGCTGATGTATTGTTAAGACTTTTCAAACCAACCAACCAGAACTTGGTACCCAATCAATGATGCAAATGTCGTAGCAGTGGGTCTCTCTGAGAAACCTGCACATGCGTGCATGGACCTCAAGATGCCTCTTCCACACAGGGGATGGGTCTGCAGAGAAGGAAGCCCAGGGGACCCTCTGAAAGAAGAAAAGCCTTTGCTCAAGGTGAGCTCCCCTGGTTCCACCATCCGGCTGCCCACCAGAGCAGAAACTTCCAGAAACAAAGCCACGGGAGTGCACAGAGACACGCAGCCCAAGCAGAGGCTAATCCTGAGCAGCCTCCACCTGGGGCTCCCGGGGGTGTCAGGCGAGACGCAGCCAAGGAAGTGATTAATAAATCATGGGCAAAGCCTTCTCCCCATCCCCCCCGCGGTGGAAAACAGAACCCCCATCGCTGCCATCAAAGCTGCCGCCCACGACTCCAGGATGACTTTGACTGAGCTCATTAAGTCATAAGCTTCTGCAGAGTGGATTTTCTCCACGGATGATGCTTGAAAATTAGGAAGTTAAGTGGTCTGGGAGAACCTGGGACCCATTAACCGACTAGTCAGTCAGAGCTTCCATTAGAAGAGAAAAATGGCTGAAAATCTGAAAACCGTCCTTGGGCAGCTGTTCAAAGATTCCATTATGAGTGCGCAGGGAAGCCCCTGGGGTTCACGCCACGGTGAGTTGAGGCATCTGTGGTTGGGGGTTGGAAGAACATCCATCCAGAAGGCACGAGCCAGGGTTGGGGTCTGACCACATTGGAGCATCGGGTCCTCCTTCCCTCTCTCCCTCAGCCTCAGTTTCCCTAGAGGGAGACACTCAGAGCTCCCAGGTTTAAGCTTGTGTGAGATGTGCTGATTTCTAGATGAAGAACTGTATGTAAAACCCTGCAGCCAAGCTGGGAGTTGAGTAGCATCTCAGGTACACCCAGGGAAGGAAGCGTCCTAAAATGGGCATCTGTACACAACAGAGTTCAACCTGCCACTTCCCAAAGGCTAAAGGCACACATTTAGGAACCAAAACAACTGAAACAGTCACAAAGTCACAAGACAAGCCACCGCACAAGGCCTAGAGGACTATGCCAGAGTGAACGGACACGTCACTACTGCTACTCGAAATAAATTAAAAGTCATTGAAAAGGTTCCAAAACAGCTTGCCAGTGCCATCCTGGGGCTAGGAGCCCAGGCAGAGAATAGAACCATGTGTCAGACTTGCTCTGGAGACTGGGCTGTGAGGAGCCTTCGGTACATTAAACACCTGGAGCTCGAGTTCCCCATCTGTGAAATGGAGTAATATTGTCCCTGACCCTGCAGATGTTGTAGGACTCGGGGCTCCCTCTCTCCTAACACACACCTGGCAGGAGCTAAGCAAATGTCAGATGCACTCCCTGCCTCTGTTCCCTCTCCCCTCTCTCAGGCATTCGCCCACCCCTGTCTTCATGAAGGCCTCCCGAAGGCTTCCCTGTTCTTCTGCATGTAGTGAGGCTCCCAGCCCTAGGAACCTAACTACCCACATTCCTGAACATCAATTACCCACATCCTCCCACCTGGTGAGGCCTCCTCCCTCCTAGTCAGCCTCCGGAAGGAACAGTCTCTACCAGCCATGTCCAGATGTGTGATACTGGAACACCCTGACCCATGACAACGACTTCACCAGCTGGCAAGAATAGAAAATGAAGGAATCACCGCAGAGAGCCTGTCTTAGAACAGAATGTGTTCCACCAAAGGACCATCCCATATGCCGAGGATGGGCTACTGCTACATTTTCCTATTAAAATGTGATTTCTTTCATAACACGGTGATGATATAATAGAGGATAATATTTTTTTCGTTGTTCAATTTGATCAGATGAAAATAGGTGACCCAAGGTCTACAGTGACCCAACTCTTTTGGCTTCTTCTCGTTTTTCATTATTTTACTGGTCCACAATATCTGAGTCTGGGAAATTGCAGGACTATGCAAATCAGTCTTGCTCAGCTGCCTCCACTTCCTCCCCAGCTCCATTTCCCAATCCTAATTTACAAACCCAGTTTCTGCTCTCATCAGTCAAGTAAAAGTCTCTCAAAAGTCTCCAAATCCAGCTCCTCGTGGCCTCCAGCCTGCATGTGACAGCCCAGGCCAGACCCTTGTTACACTCAGCTCCCCAGGGGAGACCAACCCCCAGCTTCTCTAAATAGAGCACTGATCCAGGCAGAGGCTCCCCAGCGATATGGCACAAAGTCCAAACCCTGCTCACCTCTACCATGACCCATGACAACCCTCCTCACCACCGTCCTCCAAAACCCCGAGTGTGAGCTGGGAAAGCCCAGGGCTCGGGGACCAGACCAAGTGCCAGCAAGTTGCTTCCTTTTTCTGAGCTCCTGCCTCCTACTACGTCAAGCTGTGATCATAAGAGTCCCAACCTCTCAGGGATCTTGAGGGGATTCCACAATATCAAGTGTAGAAAGCACTTTCCCCAGGCCTGGGACACAGTAAGTGTCTACTCATTGTAAAAACAGATAGTAGGAAGAGTATTCATAGCAAAGTATGTCCTCTTTCCACTTCTCCCTCCCAGGGCTTCCTAAGACTCCAGCAAAACTAATAGACATGCTGCCTCAAAGACACTGCCCACTTTCCCACCGGAGACTCAGCCCAAGCCCTCCTAGAATTCCATCTCACTCAGCACGGACAGCACAACACCCTGCTCAGAGACCTGTGCACACATTTTCCCTCTCTTGACAAATTCTTAATTACTCCAGGTCACGGGAAACTCTGTATATCCAACCACACCTACTACATCACCTTACAAGTGAGTGAACAGTAAGCGATTGTTCTCAAAAACCAGTGACATAATCCCACACAGGCCACTTAAAAATAGATGGCAAGCAGATACAGTGAGAAGACGTCTTATGTCTGGTGTTGAATTACTTGCTAAGGCCAACAGTAGAAATATTTATTATGTAGACACACACACACACACACACACACACACACACACACACACACACACACATTCATCCTAAAATCTCAGGCAATGCAAGTGGACAGAAATTAAAAAATCATATCCAATAGGATTTTTTGGGGGGAGGGGTAGATACTGGAGATTGAACCCAACAACATTCTACCTTTTTTTTTTTTTATCAAGAGACAGATTCTCCCTAAACTGCTATGCTAAGGTCTCACTAAGTTGCTGAGGCTCACCTTGAATGTGTAATCCTCTTGTCTCAGCCTCCCGAGTGCAAGGATTACAAGCAAGCACCATCATGTCCAGCCTCCCATGGGATTTAAATCCATTGTCCTTGGGGCCTGCCTGGCCTTCCTCCCCCCACAGCTCCATCTCTACTTTATCTCCCCAATCTCTGTATTATTCTGATTATGTCTTCTTTTGGTTGAGTCTCTGCCACATTATCTCCACATCTTCACTCCAGGCACTATCCCTGGGTGGCATCAATCGTTATTTATTTTACAAAGGCGGCCCCCCTTTACCTTCCATCTTGTTCCCCCCACTCATGTTAGGTTCTTACCCCACTAAGTGTCCTTTCTATGGTATCCTGCGTATGCATATAAGTCAAATCTAAAGAGATTTCCATTTCTTTCCATTCTGCTCCCATCCTCCGTCTCTCAAACACGTAAAAGTCAAACAGGAAAGGAAACCGTCAGTGTCTTCCCCTAAATATCTTCAGAGAAAGGGCATTTCTATTTCAAAATCTCATCTGCGTGAAGATGCTCCAGAGAGCCCAGAACACGTCCCCAGTCTCTCAGAAGCAGCTCCTCAGCCCCGAGAAGCCAGCACAGACCCGACATATGGAAAATTATCATTAGCCACTTGAGTCCTCACGATGGTTACACAGGGTGGTATGCGCTCAATTCAGAGTTTAGGATGGAAAAGGTACTTTCTTGTAGAGACAGAAATAGGCTGAGGATCTGTCTGAAAGAGAAGCGAAAGCCTGAGATAGCAGGAACTTCTCAGGACTCTGCTTTCAGAATCCTACCTAGCCTAGCCCTGTAGCAGGTCCTGGGTCATGCAAAAGAATGTGTTCTAGAACATCTAGAAGAACTCAAGCCCAAATCCAAAACCTTGGAGCCACCGAGGTGGAAAAGAATATTTGAGTGTATTTCAGAAAGACCTAGAAGACAGAGGGAAGAACATCTCAGGGATGGGGAAACAGAATTTATTTTTAAAAGTCCATGTGAAGCTGAGTGTGGTGGTGCACACCTTTAATTCCAGTACTTGGGAGACAGGAGGATCAAAGGTTTGAGACCAGTCTCAGCAATTTAGCAAGACCCTTAACAACTTAGCAAGATCCTGTTTCAAAATAAAAAAATAAAAAGGACTGGGGGTATACCTCAAATGTAAAATGCCCCTGGGTTCAATCCCTAGTACACCAAAAAGAAAAGAAAAAAAAAAGTTCATGTAAAAATGAAAAGTTGTAAAATAAAACTAATTTCAAGTTCAGGGTTGCTGATCAGAAACTTCAGGACTGAAATTTCCAAGTAGATCAATAGTTCTCATCTCTGTTTTAAGTCCACAGTAGTTAAAAATTTTCTCAGGGATCCTAGAATGAGATTCCAAAGCCTTAACATAGCCAGCTGTACAAACTGAGCATCAACTGCAGAGTGACTATATAGAAACTCATACAGTCACTCAGCATGTGTTTTCTGAGTACCCACTCCATGCCAACGTTGGGGATTTTCAGATAAATGACAACCCCAACCTCAAACCCAGTCTCAGAGCATGGACTTACAAGCATGAGATGAGTGATTTGAGGAACCAGGTGCTGAACTGAACACCCTGTATAATCTCATCTCTTCTCCCCCAAAATGCTATGAGCCCGGTATCAACCTCATCCTCCTTTTACAGGTAAAGCACCCACTGATGCTTTGGCCACCAGGATCATAGGTCTGCCCCTGAGCCATCCCATCCCCACACCTGTACTGGAAGTAGCGCCCAGCAAGGGGTTCCTGCAACTTTGCTGACTTTCTCACAGTGGGGCACACTTAGCTCAGTGATTTCAGTGATCTTACAGAGTGAGACACCCACCACAATGAAGGAGCATACAACTGTGGCTCGCTGCCTTCTATATGCTGAGCCAGGGCACCCAGAAGCCAGGTAAAAGGAAACATTCTACTCTCTGGCAGAATAAAACCTTACCACCCAACACTAAGGTGCAGAGTTCAGGCCTGGAAGCTCTCGTCACACCAACAATGGAACAACCGCCTCTAACCTGCCTGTGCCGAATGGTCTTGGGGTTCTCCATCCATATCTAACCTAGAGACAAGTCTGGACTCAGATTGCCACACTCCCCTCATGGGAAATCAGGTGAAGCACAAATAAAACCACAGCAAGACACCCGTGTGCACCTCAGAACTATAAGAATAAATGTTAAAAAATCAGTGATGCATGCCTATAATCCCAGTACTTGAGAAGCCAAGACAGAAAGATCATAGTTTCGAGACCAGCCTCAGCAATTTAGTGAGACCCTATTTCAAAATAAAAAAAAAACTTTTAAAAAGGGCTGGGGGTGTAGCTCAGAGGTAAAATGCCTCTGGGTTCAATCCTCAGTGCCAGAAAATAATAATACTAATAATAATGTCAGCTACAAAAATATAGACAGTATGTTATACTTTTAAAGAACCATACTTAAGATACTATACATTGGATGTAGATTCACATGTCAGTGGTAAAAGATAAAAACAAGGACAGAAAGGATACACAACCAACTTAAGGACAGTAGTGAACCTCCAGGGTGGTACAGAGAGCAATGAGATGAAGGAAAGTCCTTGACGCTATCAGTAATATTGGAAAAAAAGAAAAAAGAAAATCTGAATTGAAATAGCATATGTTAAAAATCTCACAAATCTGTTTGATAGGTTCACTAGTGTTTTTTATAGTATTCTCAGTTCTTTTATGATGTTTGAAAGATTCCAGACCTTAAAGTCATTAAAAGTATTTATATTTAAAGTGTTTAGGTTACTCTTCTACTCCTTTAGGTTTAATAACCATTCAAGGACAAGTAACAAGCATAAATAAATTACAAAACTATGTATTATATTCAATGCAAAAAAATACAAGGTTCAGGCAGCCTGTTTAAAAGAGACTGATTCTATGACAGGGAGCTGAATACAGAAGGGCGGATTTTAGAAAAAGAGACTCACTGGCCTGGTTTTAAAAGGTAAATGGGAAACTTTCCTGAAAATTTGTCTGCAAATACAGCCATAGCCTTAATTAATAGTAAGTCCAGACAGCAAACACATTCCGTAAGGCTGCATTTAGCTGTGGGGAAGGGAACGGGCTGGGAGACAGCATTCCTTCCCAGCCACGCTGCCCAGAATCGTTTACTAAAAATCCATCAAGAAGCAGGGACCTCTCACGGCTTGGGATCAACTTCATTTGTGTCAGTTCATTCACTGGCAGCCGGAGTCTCATTGCTGTGGAGCCCTCCTACAGCATCCAGGAAGCTCTGCAAACTAGACTAAAGCAGTACACATGCTTGCAGATGAACCGAGAGGAGTCTGGAGTGTTCTCATGCAGTGGAGTTTTCAGCCTTTTCCCTCCTCATAGGTAACACTTTCCCACCAACCCGAATGAAGGAGACAGTGCAGTGGCTTCCTCTTCCTGATCCCTGAAAGTTACTGCTGTAAAACTGGGAGGAAAGTTCATTGAGGGGAAGAAGTGGATCAAAGGGTTTGGGAGACAAGAAGATTCAACTTCAGGCAATAGTGTTTGGAACAAAAAGCAATAATGATACCAATGGCTACCCCCCGCACCCCCCCCCCAGGCAGGACACATGATAGAACCCACAGAGGGAAGAGGGGTCTCAGCCATTGACCAGATTTATACTTTTGGTAAAAGGGGACGCCCAAGACCAGATTTGACTGAGTTTAGAAAAATAAAGAAATGACATGCTGTGCCCCAAGCCCTGTGGGACAATTTATACCACACACACATAAACATATTACAAATTTGAATCATTCTGTTTCATAAGAATTCTCTTTCCATGTGAGAATTATTATTCTAGAGTGGTGCTGCTCACTTAAACTTTCTGCAGTGATGGAAATGTTCTCTATCTGTGCTATTCAATATGGTAGCCACTAGCCACATAGAACACTTGAAATAGGCTCAGTGTGGCTGAGAAATTGAATTTTTATTTTATTTAATCTTTTTTATGAGAGAGAAGGGTACTGGGGATTGAACCAAGGGTCAGTCAACTACTGAGCTACACCTCCAGCCCTTTTTTATTTTATTTTTTAATTTTTATTTTGAAACAAGATCTTGCTAAGTTGCTGAGGCTGGCCTCAGACTTCCAATCTTTCTGTCTCATCCTCTACAAGTACTGGGATCCCAAGTGTGTGTCACCACACTCCACTCATCAATTTTATTTAATTTTAATTACTTTTAATTTAATTAGCTATATGTGACTAATAGGTATTTTATTGGACATCATAGGTCTATAGCATCCTTGTCAGTATTGTATCTTACCCCTAGTAGTGCACATTTTGTTAGTTTCTAGTTTTTTTATACATTTTATGCTTTTCCTACTTTTTTTTATTTTTTATACTTTTACTGGTGCATTGTATTTATACCTGATAGTGAGTATTGCCAGTGTTTTGTCACTATAAACAATGCTGCCACAAATATTGTGATAGCTGAAACTTTGTATGTACCCTAAATGACTTCCTTAGGATAAAGTCCTAGAAGCAGAATTGTGTACTCAATAGGTAGTTATGGTTTTTTTGGCTCTTCCTACATATTAAGACCACCTACGTATAGTAACAGATGTGCACGGCATTTTGCCTTCACCAGCTGTTTTCACATGCATGATTCTCCTTGGATCCTCATGCCTACCCTCACACAAGACAGACCAGGTAATATCATTCCCTGAGCAGACCAGGAAATGAGCCGTGAGAACACTTATTGTTTGGCTGGGTTGGCTCAGTTTGGGTTAAAGACAAACCACATCTACAAAGTGGTTCCATAAGATTATAATGGAGCTGAAAATGTTCTACAGTCTAGTGGCATAGATGTGGTACACCTTACTCACTCTTGGTGGTGACTCTGGTGTAAACAAACCCGCTGCACTGCTAGTCATATAACAGCACAGCACACCCAGTTATATACAGTAATAATCCCGGATAATGACAATAAATGACTATGTCACTGGCTTACATATTTACAAAACAGTCACACATTGCTTAACGGCAGGAATACATTTGAAGGAACAGGCTGTTAGTTGATTTTGTTGTTCTGTGAACATCAAAGTGAACTTACACAAATCAAGATGGCTGTGATGTCGCCAGGCAATATAATAATCTTCTGGGGCCACCGTCGTATATATGGCCTATTGTTGACTGAAAGGTCATTATACAGCATGTGACTGTACTATATTATTTAATCACTATTTCAGAGTGTTCCCCTTCTAAATACATCCTAAAATACTTTTCTGTAAAATAGTATGCAATGGTATACCCATGGCGCCTCCTATGTCTTGTGGTTACTGCTTTCTTTTTCCTGGTTTTTCATTTTGTGTTTTTTGTTTTGTTTTGTCTTATTTGAGGGGTGTTTGTGTGATTACCAGCTGTGGTTACCACTTTCTTGTCTGCATCAAACCAAGTGACTGATCCACACCTTCTAGGACTGAGTGAGGGTACCCTGTGATGTTGGCACGATGCAATCAACTACCAATGCCTTTCTCAGGATTTATTCCATTGTTAAGCAACGTATGGTTGTATTTGTTCTCACATTCACAAGTGAATAAAGAAAATGAAATTATGATACATGTAAAATAAAAAAATACACCAAATAATAAGCCGATATGTTAGCACTTTATAATACTGCAAGTTATGTGATTCTACCTTTTGTCCAAATTTTTATAATGTATCTAATTATTACAAACAAATGACTAACATTTAGTGAGCAATGATAGAAGCTAAGAGCTTTACATGCATTATGACATTTAAAACATTTCCTCATGGTAAAGACCATTATTATCCCTACTGGCAGATAAAGACATGGTGGACTGAAAATATTAAAGACACCCAGCGAGGTCAAGGGGGAGCTGGAATCTGAAGCCCGGCTGACTTGCTCTACAGCCTACATCTTCAGCCACTACCTCAGTGCTTCTCCAACTCTACTGTGTACATGTATCACCTGGGAACCTTGTTGAAATGCAGATTCTGACTCAGGCAATGCTGATGCTCTTGGTCTGTGAACTTTAAGTAGCAAAGTTCTACATGATGATCCATACACTGTAATTGTGTGTGTGTGTGTGTGTGTGTGTGTGTGTGTGTGTGTGTGTGTGTATTGGGGATTGAATTCAGAGGCATTCTACCTCTAAGCTACACCTTCATCCATTTTTATTTATTTTGTGTTTGTTTGTTTGTTTGGAAACAGTTCTCACTAGGTTGCTGAAAGCCTTGCTACATTGCTGAGACTTTCCTCAAACCTGCGATCCTCCTGTCTCAGCCTCCCAAGTACTGAGATTACAGGTGTGCCCTACCATGCCGGGCTATGCTGTAGTCTTAAAAGAGAAAACAATCTATTCAGCCAGGAAAATGATTCCTAATCATTTAAATAGTATAAATAACTAATAATATAGAAAAGCACAACTAGGATGCTCATGGTCCTCCAGGCCCTTCTTTCTCATCCATATGACAGGGTCTAAGCTATTCTTGTTAATTCCCACAGGCAAGAAGATGCAACCTGGGCAGTCGGTGGTGTGACGCTCACTAAACCCAAGTCAAAGCTTAATCAACCTTCTGAACTCATTAGCAGGGAAGATTTTATTCCCAAAGCTTCCCTTCACCAACACTTCTACAGACCCAGGAAGCAGGTATGTGGAGGAAAGGTCCTGGGGCCTCCCAGAGGGACCAGTCAGTCCCTACCCCTGTAGACACTTTCCCATCCACCCATCAGCACCATTTTGATCCCAACATCTCCTTATTCCCATAAACTTAAAAAAAAAGAAACATTAAATCTATTTTAATCTTCTAAGCAGTAGCTAGTTTTATACTTAGAATGTTCAACACTCTTTCATTAGTTCATAATTCTTCGTTTCTCTTTTAGTGGGATGATGAGATATTTGTTGTTTAATGAACCTTCTGACATTTGCAGCAACCCTGTTTATCTATCTTAATGCTTAATACTATGAAATTGCTTATCTGATACCATAAAAGTAGACCTTATAATGGATTTTATTTCCCTGACTTTGCATTCTTTTTTTTTTTTTTTTAATCTCTTGGTTTTTACCATGTCTTCTATAAGGAACAGATGGATAATTTTTTTAAGTAAGAGTGACATTTTGTTTTACATATAGTCTTATAATTGAGGTATTTATATCACCCTCCATTTCCCTCTAAGATTACATTTATTGATGTGCTTCCTTCCTGGAATCTGTTTGTGTGGGTTCACCAGCAAATTTTTATTTCCTTTTAAACTAGACCAGAAGAGTAAGTTTATGACTATTTAACATGTTTAACACTGTTATTTTATAAAACAGAACTGCTTTCATTTTTTCCTCTTAGTAAGTTCTCCTATTCATTCAGTAAACTATGTAAACTCCCTTCAAATGGAATTAAGATACACAGCAGTTTTTATTAACCTGTCAGAAACCTTTTTTTTTATATGCCACATGCTAAGCTCATAATGTATGTATCTAATTTATCACCTGATTTGAAATTGCTACAATCCATTTCCCTTTGAAGGGCCTCTTTTTCTTTGTCTTTTTAAGCCAACCATGTTTCTTATAAAGATCTTTGCAGGTCTTTGAAGATCAATGAGACTGTTCTAAAATCTAGAGGAGGAGAAGCAATTTGTCACCAAAGTTAGCTTGAGCCAGGTAAATTTCACTCACCCTGGCTTCGTCTGACTCTTCTCTCAATTCCCAATCTTCTTCAAAGTCATGGTCCCACATCTGTAGTGACCCCTCCACTGCTTTCTGTCGGAGACTTACAGGAAACCTAATGATGTGGCTGACACTACGCCAAGCACTGAATCAGGTGACAGAGTGTAGCAGAAAACGAGGCAGACATCAGAGGCCACAGCAGACCCCATCTGCCTCTTGGAACCTCAGTCATAAGAAAGGAGAAGAGTTCCACTCCTTGCTGAGTTCCACTCATGAGTCCTTTCAAAAGAGACTGATAACTGCCCTGCCCAATTCTGGGTCCTATTCCTTTCTCTGAATACATATCCCAATTTTTTACTATCTCTTGGATTGCACCCATATGTTCAATATTCAATCTTATTATATATTCAACATCCGTTAGGTTTTCTTGTATGGCTGTTATCATTGACTTGGGTCACATAAAGAAATTTTGAGAATGTTAAACCCTATGACATCGCTACTGCCTTTCAGAGGCTCCACCAATGTTTGGAGTTCCTCAATAACATTTACAAGATTAGTTCCATCTTTCACTAATACAGAATATTCCTTAAGCAAGTCATTCTTTCCAACTTTATTTCTTTTACAGTAGTTAGCATCAATTCTTTCCAGTTCTGCCTCCTCATGTCTCTGCCAGATGGGCTCACCTGTTAGTATCATACTTTCTAATCAAACTTACCATAATGGTTTTGTAAATGTGTTTTAGAAACACCTTTTTCAGTTCTGTTCAGGTTTTTACGACTTTAGCGTCACTGAAATGAATACCCCATGTTGTTAATGACTCTTCCATCTTCCCCCAAATCCCTCATTTTATTTTTGCAATTAAAAAAAAAAGTTAAACTTAGAATTTTCCAAACCAATCAAGAGGTTTCACTGACTGTGGAACTACGAGGGCTCATTTTTCAGCCATATCCAATTAGTTTAACGACTCCTGGAGAACACTACCTCTTATTCATTCAGTAATGACACCAAAGAGGACACGCTTCTGACATCCCCAGAGCTGACCTCACTGGGCCTTACACTACGGAGCAAGGATTTTTAACTCAATAAAATTAAACACCCTCTATGCTTTAATTTCTCTATGCCAACACACACAGGAGTGTCCCCTCCCACCTGGAACATGGGCACCTTAGGTCTGCAAGCCTTCTAAATCAAGTTATTCATAAGCTCCACATCCCTCCAGTGCCTGGATGCCAGAGGCCTATTCCAGAGTAAGCTAAATGGCTCCCCTCCCTCTTTGTGGCCACTCTCCAGGGCAGAAACAGCCTCTTCTGCACACTGCACTATTTGTCTCTCAAAAATCACGCTTGGATTTGGGCACTAGCGAACATACTCAATTTATCACCCAAATCTTGATAGTACGATGATTCCTTAAAAGGAGAATCTAGTTCTTAGTTCTCTGAAGAGGTCTTGGGAATGAGAGATTGAAATCCTGAGATTCATTGTGGTCTACCTACAGCGATTAACTCTTTGCGGACCTGAAGCTATCCACTCCCACAAGGTACCAATGCCCACAAGAGTTTCTAGGGTAGAAGTATCAAGAAAAGGCCAAAGAGCCAGGCATGGTGGTGCACACCTATAATCCCAGTACTTAGGAGATGCAGACAGGAGGATCACAGGTTCAAGGACAGCTTCAGCAACTTAGTGAAACTCTCAGCAACCTAGAGGCCTTGTTTCAAAACAAAAAATTTAAAAAGGGCCTAGGGGGTATAGCTTGGAGGTAGAATGTCCTTGGGTTCAATCCCCAGTAACTAATAAATACACACACACACACACACACACACACACACACACACACACGGCAGGGTCAAGGATTCCTAGCATTTTTCTGAAGCACTACATCAAAATTTTGCCTGCCACAATAAATAACACCAATCATTGGCTCAAAAATAAACATTATTCCATATATAAATGATGCAAGCTTATGATCAGCCTCAGAAAGTAATTTTTTGTCTTAAATTTCTCTTTTCATATGAAGCATAATCATCAGCACTTTCTTTGTCTGGAAAAATCTATTTCTAGAAATTTAAAACAGGGGGCCCTTCTCTATAGTATCCAGCACCATTTAAGAAGCATACTGACCAAAAAGAAATTACTTTGGATTGTCATTCCAACAAAATGTTTCCATCAAAGGGGAAGAAGATTCTCTCCATCATTAATATATTCAAAGGTAAGTCTCATGGTGCTAAATAATTTGTCTATCACTGTTATTATTTCTTTTAATAAATCAAGTCTTTGCCAAGGTCAACTTAATCTCCCATGATACGTTATCCACACAGGAGAATGGCAGACCATCAGTCTCTATCTGCTAAAGATAGGTTACTGGAATAAAACCAATTTGGGATCCCCCTCTCCAGTGGCTCTCCAACAGACCACTCTATCTGACACAACAAGCAGGGAGTCAGCACCAACATCAGCATCCCATAATGGAATTCTCTAGTACAAGCTAGATAGTAAATGCCCTTGCTTCTTCCAACAAATAGGAAACAGCAAAGCAACAGAACCAGTAGCTGAGAGCCCAGAATTGAGCTTCTGCAGACCCACATACCAATTCTGAAGCCACTCTTGCTGGCTGAGGGCCCGAGAAGATGCCTTTGACTTTGGTTTCCTCATCTATCAAATGGCAGAGCAGTCGGACGTGGTGGGCACACTCCTATAATCCCCATCCTTGGAGGTTCAGACAGGAGGATCGCAGGTTCAATGCCAGCCTCAGTAACTTAGCAAGGCCCTCAGCAACCAAGCAAGACCCTGTTTCAAAATAAAAATAAAATAGGGCTGGGGGTGTAGCTCAGAGGTTGAATACCACTGGATTTAATCCCTAATACCTAAAAATAAATAAATAAATGAATAAATAAATAATAAAATAAAATAGCAGAGCATACTACCTACCTGAATAAACACCATAGACCAGACAGATTTTTAAGCCATTTTCAAATGAATGGCACTTACGTACGAGCTCAAAGGAAAACAGCTAAGGACACTCAGAGAGCAGTACATACCTAATGGCCACAGTTTCTTCTGCCAGTACACAGCAGGAGGGAGCTGCGAGTTATTGGTCCTTAGTGGGGCCTGGGTGAAATTGGTCACAGCCATTCCTGTGTTTTCACCTCCATCAAGTTGTGTACAGTGCTGATACTGCACTGGTTGAACGCACCTGCTATTTAGAATGTCATTTTGTTGTTGTTTTGTTTTGTTTTTATACTGGGAATTCAACCCAGGGGCATTCTACCTCAGAGCTACACTCCATCCCCTTTTACTTTTTGTTTTTGAAACAGGGTCTCATTAGGTTGCTGAGGGCCTCCCTAAGTTGCTGAGGCTGGCTTCAAACCTACGATCCTCCTTTCTCAGCCTCCCAAGTACTGGAATTATAGGCATGAGCCACCACACTCAGCCCAGAATGTCTTTTAAAAGGTACTAAAACATGACATCAAAATGAAAAACTGTGTGCACAGAAAGCAGGGAAAAGGCAAATTTGATAATAGTGAAGCAAATATCTATGACTGGAAAAAATAACAAGTCCATCTTTTCTTGCAAAGTAAGAGCCAAGCACTTTAAGAGACCTACAAGAGAGAGAGAAACTCACAAATAACCGAAGCCGCATTACAGTGTGCTTCTGAGATAGAGGTGAAAACAGCGCTTTCCATGAGCCAGGCGACAGGAGCCAAGGTGAGAGACATTGCTAAAACTCCGGAACAGCGGAGATGTCTAAACAACAGGGGCAGGTGACCCAGCCTGGGCTCAAGGAGAATTCAGGAGATAGATACAGTAGTTAAGTAGAAAGGCAAGAAAAAGCAACAACTACAGACAGTATGAGCTGTGTGTACATGTGTATTTACATATCACTCCATCTTAAAGCTAAAGAGATACATACCAGAGAGTTAGTAGTAGTTCCTTAAGGAAGAGGAAACAAGCATGAAAGGAAGATGTTCATGTTTTATTGTCATTAATTCTATTTTGTTCGAATTTGGTATGAGCATGTACTCAATGTACTATTGTGGTAATGTTTTTAATTAAAGAAGATTACAACAATATAATACCTATACGGTGTTCGGCAACCTGCCAGACAGAGTAAACCTCCAAAGAGTGCTCCATTCTTATTCTTCTAGACACCACAGAAGAAGTAAGTGATATGACACACACATTTAGCATAGGATGCAGCCCTCAAGGGGTGTACATCTAGTAGGAGTGGGAGCTGACAGAGGGTATCCTGTGGTTGGCCCTTTGTATCTACCTGCATATTCCACATCTGTGGATCAAACACAGATCAAAATCATGTGGAAAAAAATGCATCTGTACTGAACATGTAGAGACTCTTCTTGTCATTATTTCCTGAATGATCCAGTATAACAACTATTTACATAGCATTTACATTGCATGAGGTATTCTAGAGTGATCTAGAGATGACTTGGAGTAACAGGAGGATGTCCCTAGGTTATATGCAAACCCTATGCCATGTTACACGAGGGGCTTGAGCACCTGTGGAGTCTGGTGTGCGGGGAGACCCAAGAACCAATTCCTGAGGATACTGGCTGATGACTGGATACTTACGTATATATACACCGTGTATGTGTGTAACCATAGTAGTATGAAGAAGGCTGTTGTCCAAAAGTCACAGAAGAAATTACCCAAATCTCAGAAGCATAAAGCTGGAAGAGTTTTAGAACAGCAACATTTTATCTGGAAAGCTAAAGAAGCAAGGTAGGATATGTGTCATCACCTCTGGAACTTGCTCAAGAATGATGCATTGATTAAATATCCCCAAATGCTGGTTGCCAGGGCTCTGTGACATCTGTATATCTCTGCTCCCATCAAGGTCCAAGATCCATCTGTACATCTCACATTTAGAAATGCCTCTGAGGTATCACTGATAGGAAAGAGCCTCTACCTTCTTGAAGTAATAATAAAAGGAGGAAAGCAAGCTCATGCCATCAGTAGATCATTGGGTTCTTCACGGGCAAGCAGCAGGTCTATGCAGCTTTGCACTTCTGCAGCACAATACAGTGCCTGGCACAGCAAAGATGGTATCACACTAATGGACAGAAGAATAAAGGCTTAAGAATTTTTTAGTTCCTCATAGACAAAAAGTAAAATGATAACCGCATACTTGGGAAGCCAGAGCTCCTCGCTAGAGCAGGCTTTTGGATGAGGGCAGGACTGGAAGCAAAGGCATCTGGACTGGGACTAGGTGCACATTTCCCCAGGGAGCCTCAGTGCTGCCTTTCTTTGTCCTGCAAATCCATGCACCAAAAAAGACAGCAGCAAAGTTTGTAGCTTGTCTGAAGACAAGAGGAAAGGAAAAAACCCAAGGAAGGCTGGGAATAGAACAAAGGAAACCCAGAGCTGGGAGGCAAAGTGTCTTAACTCAAGTGTTGCAAAGCACACAGAATATAATTTTTGAAAGATTAGAGAGAGAAGATGAAACTTGAAGAAACCAGCCTGTCATGAGCCCAGAGGATCTCCCCACCACCTGCAGAACCAACCCAAGTGGTAAAGCCTTCTGATGGCCCAGAGGAGGAATCACAGGGAGGGAGAGGGAGCAGGGAGCTCGGAGGAACAATAACTGCTCTGTGAGGGGAGGAAGGGGAACTTCCAGGGTTAAGATTTCAACAGGATTCCAAAGCAAACTCCAGGCAGCTTGTTCCCCTCTCACCCTCAGGCCTGAGAGCTTCCCAAGTTTAACCTTCAGGAACCAGGTGACTTTAGTGCCAGCTGCCACCTGCCTGCTACCTGCTTTCTTGGCATATGCCTCTCCCAAGGCATCCAAAGCTGCAATAGAAAATTCCAGAACCTTTCACTATGGTACAAGGGGAGAGAGTGGGGAGGAGTCACTGCAGAGGGCATTTCTAGCTAAGGTGTATTCAGTCACACTGAACTCAAGTGTCTGCAGAAGCATAAAGCAGGAGGCTGATGACCCCCTGAGAGCAAGATGCCACTGTGACCCACCGCACCTAGAAGACATAAAGGATAGGCAGTGGCAATACTCACAGTGAATGACAAGGGGGTTTGCTCCTACCAGAAGAGGGGTTCACAAGCAGGGGTGAGTGGGCAATGTCTGGGGACAATTGGGGTTGTCATAAATGGAAGGGGAACTGCTACTGGCATCTAGAGCCAGTGATACTGCAGAAAAGCCTACAGCCCCCACAAGGGACTATCTAGAACAAATGCCAGCAGTAGAAACTTTGCACTAGACGAACCCTATTCCTGCAAGCACCCCTGAAAACTCCAACAACCTGGGCTCAAATAAACATGCCCTGTCCCTCCAGCTGAGCAGTTACCCTGCCACCAGGGTCCACTTATGCTGAATGATATTAAACAGCAAGCAAACAAGGTGGATAAGCAAATGCAGCATCTTAAAAGTACCTTGGCGCTCTCCCAGCAAACTCATTTAAGGACAGTCCCCCAGCATCCGAGGGAGTGGATTCTTTTACAATTACAGTGAAAAAGAAAGGAAGGCACACCATACATACACACACACACACACACACACACACACACACACACACAGCAGTGAGGATGGTCCAAGCAGTTCCACAATATTCCAAAGAAAGAAAGACAGAGAACAAACAAGAAAACTCAATAATCAAAAATAGATGTCCCTGGGGCTATCCCACAGCTAAATACAGCGCCATCCATCACTCGAAGATGCCTCCATGGCAGAGAGTATCTTTTATTTTTTATTTATAAAATTTAACAAACACATAAGACAGAGAAAAACATAAATACAGAGCTCAATGAACAAAGAGGAGCCCCTGAGTAACTAACTCTCAAGTCAAGCAATAGAACCTTGGCTTGCAGCATCCTCCCCACCCACCCAGCTTTCCACCCATGGACCATGGTTACATTGACAAAGTTCCATCATCGCTTTGAGAGTGAGATTTATTTTATGTATTAGCCATGCACACCAAGTGTGTACTCCAGAGAAAGCCGATGCCTTTACTGAATATATCCAGAAGGCTGACCACAATTGAGAAGAGCAGATTTGAGGAAGAGTGCAGATGGAACAATTGTGTGACTGTGTCAGGTCACCAGGACTCTGGGAGGAGAGGCCTGAAACACTGCAGGAAGTGTGGGAGCAGGGGGAGCCCAGGCACAATCTAACTCAGGGCACCCACCCTCCTGGTGCCCTGGCAGGTATTGATCTCTCCCGAACCATCCAATGACGTCCTGCCTCATGATCTCACTGGAAAAACTCAATGAGATCATGTGTTTAAAAAGAGGTAAGCCCAGAATTTCACACATAGAATACCACGAATAAAGGGACCACTTTCCTCCCTGGTCTAACCCACACCAGGTAATAAAGACAAACTCTTCCGTATTAAATTATTTAATTGTACATGTTCTTAACCCCCCCCCCTTTCTAATTTTCTAACCTGGTTTCCAAGGTGGCAATACAAGTCCACTGTCAACTTATCTTGGATACTTTGGACAGAAGGTAAGTGACCCCACTCAAGGCCAGAACTGACCACACCACCCTCTGCTACTTACATCCCTGTCCCTCCCCTTCGTGGCTGGAGGCAAATGGCTTAGAGGTCCCTAAAGAAAAAAGAAAAAAAAAAAACCTCACTCCCCAGCAGGAAGCCTCTCTTGCACGTCTTTGAAGATGAAAAGCAACAAGGTGTGTTTATTTGTACTTTGGAGCACAGTCTCATTTGGAGAGTTGGGCTGAGTTGGGCTGTATAGCTACTGAGCTAGTTAAAAAATAAATAAAACCATTGGCGCACACCATTAAGCAGATCTGTCCAGGAGAAAAGGTCAATACTGACACTCCTGGGAGTACAGGAGCCTCTTCACTGGCTGGGAGGAGAACGTCAGGGAGTCAGAGCAAAGGGCAGCCTGGCAGGAGGTGAGAAGACCAGCCATCCGTCCACCTGGCACAGCCACCATCTGAAATGTCTCCAGACTCACACACGTGAACCCACCCCCGTCCACCAAGTGCAGGAAAGCTAGACATCAGACACTGTAACTTGGGCTGAGTCTCTCTGGCAGGATACATTAAAAAATCATAATAGCTAAAATCAATGCTTCACTTCCTTAACATAAACAATAAAAACAAAGGAAGAACAAAACGCACATGAAGGTGTCTGAGAAGTTTCCTGAACAACAAAGGCCTCCGGATTGCTCTTGGAATGTCTGTGGCCTTCCAGCCCTACAAAGACCCAGGGCTCAACTTTGACCCCAGCTTTCTTTCACAGACTATCAAAAGGAGGCAGAAATCCAAAGTCCTGACTTTTATAATCTCTCTTGTCTTATCAACTTCCCAGAAGAGAATGGAAGTATAGGATGTATGACAGAAGGGCACAGTACCTGGTCTGGCTGTGAAAGTCAGCATTAGGAAAACTGACCAGTCCTATTTCCAGAAACACCTGGGTCAAAACAGTATTCATAATTACAAGATGATATTTGATGTAATATGAAAAATGCATACACCCCCACCCACCTAGAAGTTTCTAAAACAGAAGCCATACAGGTAACACAAAGCCCACAGATAATGGACAGCCTCTGCCAGGGACAGTTGGACTGTTCCTCCCCTCCCCTCTACTCGCCCCCTTTGACTATTTTATTTATTTTAGCTCTATGTTATATGTACACAGAAATACTAAATAGCCATTGCTGCTCAGGGAGAGACACAATTCCTTTACAACTTTTTACGGAGATGGAGACTCATCCCAAGCAACCCAGTACCAACTGGGAGATTCGACAACCTTATCCATGGGCCCACAAGTAGCTGTACACACACAAGAGCCACTTCCAGACTGTCCTTCTTGCTGTTATCAGGGGGGCACCACAGCTATCTGAACTCAGTGTGTGAATACAGGCAAGTCTTCATATCTGAGATGCCTTGGAAATGAGCCTGATCCAATAGACTTCAAATAATTCACACCTGCTGGTGGCTGCCCAACCCCCTTGGAACTCTCTGCAGGGTGGCCCAATAAATAGCTCAGGAGAAACAGGGCGCACTAACCCATGGCTAAAAACTCGCAGCAGCCAGGGACAGCCTGCCCCTCAATGGAAGCCAAGCAAACCCACAGACATCTAAATGGAGTCTGAGTGGCGATGATGTCATGGGCGTGTGGGGAGGGGGTGCAAGCCCTGCCTAGTGGCTTCAGGGGATGCTCAGGACCAAGGATTTCAAGGAAGGGGAGAGGCTTCCCTTTAAAGAACTCCCATCTCCAAGGGACAGACTGGAATGGATGAACCTCAACTTCCCAAGAAACACACCACCAAAGACATTGCAACAGGCAAGTTGCTAGAAGCGTTGGGAGAAATCCAAAATACATTAGACATGTGGATGGCACAAACGCCAGGCGAGCACGTTTCTGCTGAAGAAAGTTCACTGGGCCCTGTTACCCACTTTCTGGGCCCTGGCGGCCCAGAAATAAATATCAGGGAGCCAAGGGCGGCGGGCGGAGCCCTGGAGGGGCAGCTGACAGCTGAGGCGGGCGGGCGAGCAGGGGCAGAGCAGGAAGGGCTCCAAGCTGGAATTCGGAGCGTGCCCACAAATGCAGAAAAGTTCCTGGAAACAGCTCGCTGTTTGGGAAAGGAGGAGGCTCGCTGCTCTCCTGGCCCCAAGGATATACACGACGTGCGAAGCCTGGTTCACCGCAGTCAGAGCAAGCCCCAGGTCCTCTCCCGGGTCACCACCCTGCAGGTCAGGTCTCCCGCTGGAGACGACTTCAAGGTTTTGCTCCCAGGATCAGTAAGGAGAACTAATTATTTCCAGGAGGTCCAGCCCTGTACCCAAACCAAACACAGTCTGAGGAAGAAGAGGAAGGAAGTGGCGATGCTACGTGTCCCGCGAGCGGTGCAGGTGGGGAAACTGAGGCACGGGGTGCACGCCGGAGAAGCCGGAAGAGGCCCCGGAAAGGCTAGCGCCGCACCGAGAGTCCCGGAGTCCGGGAAGACCGGATCGGGAAAGACTTCTATCCCTCCCCTCCCCTCCTCCGCTCTCCAACACACTCGGCACACTCGCCGACACACTCAGCTACGCCCAATCGGGGCAGCCACCGCGCTCCCCGGAGCCGGGCTGCACACAAAGCCCCGCCCGCGCACACCCCACACACTCCACCGGGCGCGATCGCTCGCTCGCTCGCCCACACAATAGCGCGGCGCGCACCCCGCCGCGGGCCCTCGGCGGGGTCCCGGCCAGCCCGGCGCCGGTCCGCCCAGCGCGCACACCCACGCCCGCAGCCGCCGCGGCCCGAGCGCGGGAAGGCGGCGCGATGGCAGGAGCCCCGGCGCCCGCGCCCCGCCGGAGCGAGCCGCGCGCCCCCCACTCACCAGCGGCGCTGCTCAGCAGCAGGCACAGCGGCCCCAGCAGCCACATGGCGTGGCCGCCGCTCCGCTCCCGCTGCCCAGCGCCGTCGCTGCCCCGGCCGCGCCGCTGACCCCGCCCCTCCGCCGGCCCCGCCCTCGCGGCCCGCCCCCGCCCCCGCCCCGCCAAGTTTGGCGAGCGCGTAGCAGCCCGCCGGCGTCCGGCCCGGTGTCCCGGCTCGGCGGGGCCGCGGAGGGGGGCGCCGAGGGTCCGGCCTCTCGGCCTGTCGCTGCCTCTCCGGTCCGGCTGCAAGGACCTCCTAACTGCCCCGGCTCTGCGCCCTGCCGCGGGTGTCTCCACCTCCCTCCTCCTTTCTCCAACATCCTCCGAGTATGCGGCGCGCAGCACCTCGCCAGATCCCTACTCGAGCTCTTTATTCAGCTACAAAAGGAGTGTACTCCCGAGAGGGAAGGGGAAAAAGTTGAAACAAAGGGCCAATTCTTCAGGGAAAGTGTGTATTTTGCTTTTAGTCGAGCGTGGAATAGGCGACCAGCCCTTCTCAAACCTTCAGAGCAGGCGGCAACGCGGGGGACCTCGTTACGAGGCTGGCTCTGATTCAGTCTGATCTGGCGCGGGATCTGAGATTACGCATTTCTCACAAGTTCGCCAGTGACTCAGAGGCCTGTGGTGCAGGAGCTACAGGTGGAGTGGAGACGCTAACGCCCCCGGGAACACGACGTTGGCCAACGTGGGTTATTTCACCTGCTTGGTGTTCCACCTTGACCGCACCAGTCTGCGGGAATGGAAAGGCAGACACACAGATGCCAAAGGAACAAACGCTCCGATGCAGTCAGGGCTTCCAGGCAGCACTGGTGAAAAGTCCCAAAGGATTTAGATGATGGGAGAGTGAATGGAACCACACTTTTGTGCTCTACCCTCCTCCCACCCTCAAGGAAAGAAAGTAAAGCAAACAGCTAATGCAAATACTGTGATTGCCAAAAGCTGAAAAAGCAACAAAAATGTCCATTCCCGGTGATTAGATAAACAAACTGTAACATTGTTTAAAGCCACATGGATGATCTCAAAAGCATGCAGTCCTTACAGGGGTCACATTCTATACTTCATGTTTGAGACACTTGGCTGTGGCAGAGATGTGAAAGATGTAGGGGACAAATCAAAACTGTGATTGGAGGGCGGTAGCTGAGTACAAAGGGACACAAAGGGGTCATGGGACTGTTGCGAATCTTGCTTATAGTGGTTTCGCAACCCTACACCCTTGTGAAGACTTGTAGAACTACCCCTAAAAAGAGTGGAATTCCCTGTGTGTAAGTTGGCCCTGTCTGGAGGAGGTGGAGAGTGCGTTCGCTGGGGCTGGCTGACCACTTGGGAGGGGTCCTAAAGGGTCTGGGATGACCTGGAGACAGCCAGGAGGAGGCCGAGAGTGACCCTCCTTTTTAATTGCCTGTTCTAGCCTGGAAACATGAAGATGCAAGTGGATCAGGTCAAACTTTAAAAATACCGATGATCGTTCAAGGTACCAAGAACATGTGGGGAACTTTAGCCCGGTCCATTTTACAAAGGGGATTAACAAGTATGGAAAACATAAATAAATTCTCCCAAAGCTTTACCAGAGTCTTTATCATGAGACCAGTAAGTACTAAGGAGCCCACCCCACGGGTTTCAGGCAGTTTTAAGGTCCCTAAAAGTTTACTTAAATTCCCACTGTAATGTGAGCACATGCATTTTTCTGGAAAGCGTGTTGGGAGGAAGCCCCCTGCCTCTGATAATGGTACTAATGGTGTGCAAAGAGGCAAATAATTTCTCCTGCAGCTGCTCATTTGTCTGCAAACATAGGAAAGAGGCCCAGCGCAGTCCTTCTCATTTCCTTAGGTTCCTTTGGGCACATGAACTTCAACTCTGGCCATAATTCAGTGTTCCTACATACACACATAAATACACACACACACACACACACACACACACACACACACACACACTTCCTGTAAACATACTAATGCCTTTGAAATCATTTGGACAAATGCAAAGCCCTCTATGTTTAATTGTTGTTTTTATACTATGTCACTCCCAACCTCCTCACCACATCACCACATATGCTGGGCAGGAGATGAAAATATTCTTTTTTTTTTCAAATATAGAAGGATTTTAATTTTTCTATTTTTAACTGATACATAGAAATTATACATATTTACCGGGTGCCATGTGATATTGTGACATATGTTCACATTATGTAATGTTCGAATCAGGACAAATATATTTATCCCCTCACAATGATCATATCTTTATGTTGGGAACATTCAAAATTCTTTCCCTTAACTTTTAAAAAAAAATATATATATACATGTACATATATAGACATATATATATATGTATTTATGTTCCATGTATATATAATGTTCCATGTATATATAATGTTCCATGTCTCTTATTTGCCAAAAGGCAGACACTCCAGTCTTGGCTGTGTGCTTCTGACATGGGAAGTAAGAACTTGTCTCCTGTGGTCTTCGACAGAATGCTGTGTGGTTCATTTGCTCCTCACAGCAGCTCCAGTCCCACCACAGTGAAAACAGTACAAGATGGACTTGAGCTCAGGTGTGTCTGAGATGAGCTCCGATCCTCATTTCTCTTGCCACACATACTCGCTCTGTGATCTTGGGCAAGTTTCTAGCCTCTCTGAGCCCCAAGTTTTTTACCTGTAAAATGAGGATAACAAGAACAACCGAGTCTTAGGGGTGCTATCAGGATCAAAGGAGATAATGTTTGTGAAGTCTTTGGCACAGTACCTGGCATGTAGTAGTTGCTCACGAGAAGCCATCTGTTGCGGTCATGCACACTACAAAGCAACTGCTTAGTATCGAGCCTCCAAGATGGCTCTCAAAGACCTTCCACACTGCTGAGCATGGTGGCACCTGCCTGTAATCTCAGTACTTGGAATGCAGATTTGGAGATTTGCAGATTACTGAGGATAGTCTCGGTAATTTAGCAAGGCTCTCAGCAGCCTAGCAAGACTTTGTTTCAAAACAAAACATAAGAAGGGCTGGTGATGTAGCTCAGAGGTAGAATGTCCCTGGGTTCAATCCCCAGTTCCAAAAATAAGAAGAAGAGGACCCTCCACACTGAGTGTATTCATCCACTATGACTGATGGGTAACTTCCATGGCTGGGTTGCAAAGGACATGGCAGCTTCTTCCTTGCTCTCTCTGATCACTATGAAAGAAGTCAATCACTGTGTAGTGATGATGCTCAAGCAGCCCTGTGGACAGGTCCCCATGGGAAGGAACTGAGCTTTCTGCCAGTTTGCCAGTCATTGGAATGAACCATCTTCAAAGCAGATCCTCAGGGCCCATTAAGCCTTCAGCAACTGTAACCTTGACCAACATCTGACTGATCTTCCTGTGAGCTGGACTGGAATCCCTGGCAACCCCCAAGTTCCTGACCCACAGAAATGGACAGAGATAATACATTTCCATTGTTGTTTTAAGCCACTAACTTTCAGGGCAGTTCCCCATACCATAGTAGATGGTTAGTAAATCTGTCCTTAAGGTCAAACTACAGAATTGACTTAGTGATTCCATAGAAACCTTTAAATGAGTGACTACAGCCAGCCATGGTGGCCCATGCTTGTAATCCCAGTACTTGGGAGGCTGAGACAGAAGGATCTCAGGTTTGAGGCCAGCCTCAGCAACATAGTGAGGCCCTCTGCAACTTAGTGAGATCCTGTTTCAAAATAAAAAAGAATAAAATAGGGCTAGGTATATAGCTCAGAGGTAGAATACTCCTGGGTTCCATCCCCAGTACTACAAAAATAAATAAATAAATGAGTAACTACATGGGAAACGCTTAGGATTTTGCCTAGTGCATAGTAAGCACTCAGCAAATGTTAATTTTGTTATTATCATTTATTTTGGTTATTGTTACTCTCATTATCATCATCTCTTTTCAAAAACACCTTTCAAATAAAAGCATTCAAACTTCCAAACAAAAACATTTTAAACTTGAAGAAGAACAGAAACATGTTGGAACTAACCAGAGAGAAAAAGGGATAGGGTTGTTAAAAAGACCCAGAATAAAACTTACAAAAAGTTTATTAAAGTAAGTATAGAGTAGCTTCATTGGCTCATAAAGAGCAGGCAGAAACAGCAGAAGTTTGACTCCCCCAAGCACTTCCCAGGGCTCTGAAGTCCTTGTTCCTACCTCTGCCTTTCCTTTATCAGATTGTCCTTCCTCTCTCTGGAATGTGAAGAAAGCAGAAGCTCACTGGAGGATTCAGTAAAAGGAAGCTTTACCATACTCTAGAGGTAGTGGATGGTGGGAAGGGGCTACTGTGAGTTTGCTGCCCATGGAAGATCACTAAACCCCTCCCAAAATGCCCCTACCACACACACTGTCTGCCCCCAACGCATAACCAGGGGGCCACAAAGTCAAGTTGTTACCGTTACTAGGTGGAAGATTTTAATGTTATTCCACAGCACTTCAATTCTTGCTTCTCTGCATGGTAAGCATTCACACACACACACACACACACAAAGCACAAATGGTGAAAACAGGAGGTTTTCTTCAGAGAAGTGATGGCACCAGGTAAGGAAGGCCATGATAAAAAGAAGGGAGAGGTTATGTTACAAAGAAAAGTGTCTGGAACGGCCCATGTTCCTGGAGTGGGAAAGTGGCCTGGGGCAAAATTGATACTCCAGATAGAGGATCCTGGGGATGGGAAAGCAGCCTGGAGTCTTCCAAGTGGCAAGTTTTATTCAGCCTGGAAATCTTTCCCCTTAATGCATACTTTTTTAGGAAGTTACTATTTCTTTCTTGCTATATCTTAGTGAGTCTGCATTGTCTTAGACTCCTCCTACAGGGCAGAGGGTCTAAGTGAAGCTCTGCAGGTGAGTTTCCCATCTGTCTCAGCTGACCCTATCTGCTAAAGTCTAACGAGCTACCTAGCAAAGTGATTGAGAGAATGGGCTTTGAGGTGGCTTGGTACAACTGGGCCCCTAGGTTCTACTGCTTGCTAGCTCCACGAGGCTGAGCAAGTCATTTTATTTCTGCATCTGTTTCCTGTGAAATGGACAAATGACTATACCCAATGCCTAGTGTTGTCATATGAGGCAAAAGGGCTCTTTCTCATTCCTTTGATGAACATTTATTGGCTCTGGATTGCTTGAACTAAGCCAGTTATCTGTCCTCATGAGGCTCACAGTTTAATTAGGGAGGTATCAAAATTAACCAGTGACAATGTTGTGCAATATTATAAGGGCATACCATATTGTATCATGAGGACCATGTGAACCTTTCAGTAGCGTTCCAATACTTTCAGCTCTTGTCTAACAGACTGAGAACCCATATGTGAGAGTGGTATAATGCCAGGAAACATGGAAGTCAAGGCCACAGGAGAAGCCAACAACCTCCCAAATGGTCCCTGATGATCCCATCTCCAGATTTTTCCCCCACTGACTAATGGCTTCCTCGAATGGTATTCAACTCAGACTAAGTTCTAGCAAATAGAACACAGCAAAAATGATGTCACTTCCAAGAGTAGGTTAAAGAAGACTTGCATAGTTGCATGGGTGTGCATATATGTGTGCACGCACACGCGTGCGCACACACACGATCACCCTATAAAGGGGTATGTGGCCAAGAACTATAAAGGCCTCCACCAACAACCAGTGAGGAATCAAGGTCCTCAATCCAGCCCACGAAGAACTGAATCTTGCCAACAATTATGTACATGACTTTGGGCCTCCCAGTTGGGCCTCTGCATGAGACCATGATCCTGGCCCAGTGCTTGGTGGCAACTTCACAAGAGCCCTGGAGCAAATGCCCCCAGCTGAGCTGCGTCCAATTTCCCGACTCTAAAAACAATATCAGATATATGTATATATATCAGATATATGTAATATATATCAGATATCAGATATATATTGGCTTTTAAAATCACTAAGTCTTTAAGTAATTTGTTACATAGCAAGAGGTACCTAATACAAAGCTTTGCAGCAAACATTCAATCTGTGAACACTTAACCTCACTGAATTTCACTTTCTAGTTAACCTGAGGAAGAGGGTGTGTGCAAGTCTCATGAATCAAGCAGCTGCTTCAGGCATTGTGCATTTATGATCACATTTAACCTTCACAACCATCCTGAGATAGATGCTATTATCTCTTTTACACAGATGAGGAATCTGACTCTTCAAGATTTAAGTGACTGGCTCAATGAACCCAATGAGTAACTGAGATTTGAAGCCAAATCCTTCTGATTCCCAAGGATTCCCACAGTACCATATTAAACCATGTCACCTACCATGGAACAGCAATCCCCAATTCATAAAACACAGACTGTATTTGCAGCCTGAAAGAAAATGTGTTCACTGAGTTTGGGGATAGAATACTAAAGATACTAAGGACCGCAAACAGAACTCGGTTTCTTATTTTATACAATTTGGCTCTCAGAAAGTTTTTTGGATGCATCCAATTGTTGTAGTCTCCACCACCCCCCCAAAAAAAATGCTGAGCATGAGAGTTCTCCCAGCTAGAAATTAAAGTCATCCCAGAGCTGCCGAATGTGTATATATATTGTTAAATTGTCAGACTAATATTGCTGGGAACCAACAGAGATCCTGTAATTCATGTTTAATATAGTCACATGCTTGCAGAAGAGACATCTGCTGACATTTATTAAAGAAAATTTTGCACCACCTGAAATGATGAAATTTTCACCCTTCATCTTTAAAATGTGCATTTTTTAAAATTTATTTTAATGCTTCAGTTTTATGGCCCCTCAAATGAAGTCATCTCTTCCCTCAAGAGAATGATTCTCGCTTGTGACCAGTCCTGAAACCAAGGAACAATGATATAAAAAAGAACTTAACCTGAAGTTAATCAAGAGAAAATATTTGGCCAGCTTATTACCACCACTACATCTCTTTTTCTTTTTCAATTAGAAAGAAAAAAAATGAATTCGTTAAACACACAACTTACTCTTAGTCTATCAGTTAGAGGTGGAAACTGTCATTGAACTGCATAGACCATCAGTGTCCCATACAGTAGCCATGAGCTACAGTGGCTGCATCGACACTTGCAGTGTAGCTATTCTGAATGGTGATAGACTCCAAGTGCAACACACAAACTGGATTTCAAAGACTTAGTACAAAAAAGAATATGAAAGTTCTCAATAATATTTCCATTCATCACATGTTGAAATACACGACTGGGACAGGCAGGGATAAATAAAATATTAAAATTAACATTACTGTATTCTTCTTGATCTTTTAATGTAGCTATTAGAAATTTTTAAATTTCATTACGTGACTTGCATAAGGGACTCACAACATAGTTCCCCGGAACAGCACTGATATAGATAATACTCTATTTCCTGAGTGAGCGTATGACCTTCTGGAGTTGTTTGCGTCATAGCTGACTATAAGTCCTCTTGAAGGTCACTGAATTCAGACGGACTTTTTTTTCTTCCCAGTTTCTCCATCTGTCTAATCTTTTCCTCAAAGCCTTTTCGACCTTGTGTTCTAGACATCAAAGTGCATTGATATGAAAGTGGTTTTAATGTCGTAATTTCTGTATTACAAATGTACCATGGGACTAAGAAGGGGAGGGGAGAATAAAATGAATTGGGAAGAAACAAACATTTTTTCTAGACAACATGAACATTTGGCACTTGAATTCAGAAAAGAACACAATGCTGAATAAAGTTGCCCTTTTCAAGGGGGAGATTTATATAGGAATGAACTAACAAACCAGAAGTCACAGGTGATATTCAATTAATGACAAATGCCAGAGAATGGGTGCAACATGCTTGGATCTGATTCCTTTCCCCAACTAACAAACTCTTTAATAAACGACCAGGTAAGCAAGAGACCTTAATAAGCGCACTTGCAAAACCCATCTGGAAGGTAAACAGATTTACATTTTAAATCTGACATTATTGGAACATTTCCCCGGCTCTGTGAAAACTCCTTTTTAATAATTTAACT
The DNA here is from genome assembly GCA_004027655.1 of Graphiurus murinus. Classification (NCBI taxonomy): domain Eukaryota; kingdom Metazoa; phylum Chordata; class Mammalia; order Rodentia; family Gliridae; genus Graphiurus; species Graphiurus murinus. The sequence goes on from PVLC010005209.1 coordinate 48,011, forward strand.
TGCTTTTCTCGGTGTAACTCAGCCTACTTCTTTTAAAAACCTCTTCATTTCAAGCTGAGTTCTTCAGGCTTGATTGATTTTAAGGCTTGGAGGATAGTTCCAGGTGTCGTCTCATTGTCTAATCCGAGCCTGATGGTGTGTGGGTTTGTGGTTCAAGCTGGGAGGAGGGAAGAGACTAGGGGGTTTTGCTAAGCTTTCAGTGAATTGCCACACCCAACGTGCAAGGTTGTACACAACAGGGACGAGGAAGGGAAGCCATTTTACAATTTCCATAACCCTTCAACATACATGTAAGGAAAACACAGCATCATAGACATCTTTGCTTCTATTAGGTATTCATAGCAACTCCTTAAAAATAGCTGCTGGGTGTGGTGGTGCCTATCTGTAATCCTAGTACTTGAGAGGCTGAGACAGGAAGATCAAAGGCTTGAGGACAGTCTCCATAACTTAGTGAGACCCTGTTTCTAAATGAAAAGCTAGTGCCATACCCTCTATTTTGTACAAGTCAGAAGTCTGGTCATAGGTCTGTACTCATCGCTCCTGTGAGTCCTCCATGTCACTGCTCACCAAGTTTTCTAGATCACCCTGCTTAATGTCTCTTGAATGCAATTCACCCCCTTGTGCCCCTCCCTTAGTTTAGATGCCCATGCATGGGTACCTCAGCTCCTTCAGCCACTCTTCTCAGGTCTTGTCTTGCTCCCACAGGATCTGCTTAAAACCTCCATAGCTCCCATTTTCCCATAGGACCAGTTCAGACTTCTAGTTAGATATAAAATGTCCCTTTCAGAGTTCATTGATTGATATCCGGGGTTGATATAATTGAGTCATGTGGGACAAAGCCATTGTAATGGATTTACCTGGGTGGTACCTGGGAGGCTGGTAGGGTGTTGCTGGAGGAGGTGGTCCCTGGAGGTGCGGCCCTGGAGATTACATACATGGTCCCTCCTTCCTGGGCTCCCTCTCTTGCTTCCAGCCTCTGAGATGTGGGGAGCACAGCCCATGTGCTCTCCTCCTCCTGCCGCCATGCCCAGAGATCTGCGGTCCCCAGTCTGACAGGGACTGAGCCCAAAACCATAAGAAAATACATTTTCTTTCCTTTAGGTTATGTGGTTAGGCCTTTAGATTATGGCTGCAAGAATGCTGACGGATACAACTTTTTAGTTGAATATATTCTTCATGAGCTGCTGAGGGGGCTGATGATTGTTGGGTTGAAACAGAGAAAGGGTGAAAAGTAAAAGCAGAGCGGCCGGCAGAAGACATTTGGGTATGTTATGGAGCTGAGTCACTGTCCTGTGAACAATAGAAAGTCACAAATGGTCAGGTTCAAGCACAGGCACAGCATGAACAGATTTGCATAATGTTTAAAAGCAAGGAGGGTCTGGCATCAAGCTTAAAGTCTGGCCATGCTACCTGGCTGTGTGTCCTTGGACAAGTTACTTCACCTTTTCGAATCAGTTTCTTGTGCTATGAAATAGGGGGTAAGCCTCTATGAGATAGGCACACTTGTCAGATTTAATGAGGTAGTGTTTAGCATACTACCTAGCCCATCATAAGAATCTCAGTAATTGTAACTAGAATTACTAATAACTCCTGCTTTTTCTATATTTCCTCCAAAAAGTCCTCAATGAACCCTCAAGACTGAGTGCAGCCCCATCTCCCTGTATGCTTGTAACACCTTTTATTTATCCATTTGTAGGACTGATGAGTCTGTCTTCGAGTGTTTGCACAAAGCTTCATGAAATGTCAAAATGAAGAAATAAAACACTTCAGCTGGAAAAATAATAGGTAGCCAGAAATCAACCTCAATCCTACCAGAAATAATAATTCCAGGAACCGGAGCTACAAACACAAAAGGGGATACGCTCCAGGATACACATAATAAAGTCCTCCTGGCGAAGCTCAAGTTCTCACCACCAAGCCAGAGGAGTGATCAAAGTCAAAGAGAACTGAATGGGGGATGTTTATTGGTCCATCCCAAGAGGCATGCCAACCCGCCCAGCGATGATCAGGTCCCAGCCACATCACCATGAGCCTGATCACAGTAAAACTTTAGAATCCTTACAAGGTAATTTCCAAGGTGGAAGAGATCAGGCCCTGGTAACACTAGAAGCTGACTACAGAGGCCAGCTGGCTCAAAGCGCACAGCGCAGGGCCAGTGAAGTCAAAGTTAAGGTGGATACCGTCAGGGGCCAGTTGGCTTTGCACCATGGAGGGGAAAAGTCTCATGGTGGTTAGTTGAGCAGAACCTTCATCCTGCTCAGTTATCCCACCAATGCTGGTGTTTGGGGGCAAAAAGGACTATGCAGAAGTGTGGAGGATTTTATGCCAATCTTGACAACCAGGCCTGACACACAGACAGCCCAGGCCACACAGCTGGCCAGCCACTGAAATCATAAAACACTTCGGAAACAGTTGGTAAATGGGGCTGCGCCCCTCGAGCTCCTCCCATGTCCCTGAGCTTCCCAACTCCACCCCAGGAAAGGGAGTGCCCTGAAATCTGGTGACTAGTTAGGAATAAAAGCCTGATGCAGCAGCAGGCTGGGTTCCAATTGGTTGATGCTCTGCATTTGGACAGAATTTCCGATTACAACTACTGGAAAACAGCAAATAACTTGCATTCACTCAATGACTCACTCACTCAACAATTCTTTATTGAGCACCTGCCACATTGCTAGCAGATTAATTGTGTGGTTTTCATGTGTAAAAAGGGTCTTCTTGATCTATAGGCTGATGATATGGCCTGAATATATCTTACCCTGCAGAACTCCTGTCAACGGAGTTTAGTCTCTACTGGGAGGTATGAAGAAGGTGGAAACTTAATCCAACTATGCCGTTTCAAGATGAGACATTTAGGGGATGATTAGGGTTAAATAAGGTCATCAGGGTATTATTTCTGAATATTGGTGGCTGTATAAGGGGGAGAGGGGAGTCCAGAGGAGACACACATGTGTGCACCCTGACTCTCACCTTGCAACACCTTGGGACTCTGCCAGCAAGAAGGCATCACCAGATGCAGTCCCTTGGCCTTGGACCTCCACAACTGAAAGCTGAAATCAACCCCCCCTTTTTTATCAAGTTACCTAGCCTCTGGTATTCTGTTATAGTACTACACAGTGAACTAATGCAACTGGTACGTACAAGCCTAGTTCAGACAGAGAAATGTAGAGCTATCAACTGGATAGCTCTACATTTGGCTGCAAGTTTGGGAGGTCTCAATGCCCTTTCCCTCTCATTCACTCAGAAATAAACTACTTCTTAAGCACCTCTTATACACAGGGCCCTGGTGAGGAAGATAGATCAGGTTCAGAACTTGCCATCTCCCAATCTAGAGATGAAACCTAGACACATTCTATACGTGACAACAGTGAAACACCAGAGAAGTGGCAGGAAAAGGCAGAGAAGTACAGAAACCACCAGTTTCCAGTTTGGGGGACAATCTGATTTCATAGGATTTGCTACATGGATAAGTCAAGGAGGCAAGGTTTTTCTGTTTGCATATCTTTAAATTTAAATAAATTGTTTTGAATTTTGCTTCCAAAATTGGTCTTTCTAGGAATAAAAAGTTGTCCCATAAAAATAACTAGGGCAAATATTTACTAAGAGTCTTCTCAGTTTGTGTCCCCTGAGCAGAGTTTGGAACAAGGACTTGGGTGCAGATAGATCACTCCTGGGACAATGATCCCAGGAGGCAGAAGTGACGGATCGGGGATAGTGGAAAGAGAGCAGGAGAAAATTCAATGGGAGGTGCCTTTGTTGAGCTGGTTAGTGCTGCAGGCAGCTGAGACCATTGTGATACGGACAATCTGGGATCTGGGTAGACCATACCTCAAATTACCCTCTGAACTAGGGGTCAGGGAAGACATTTATCCATAGAACCCCTCCTCCCACATGGTGGAGCATTGAATCTGTGCTTTTGGTATAGATAGTTGGTACAGATGTAGATGTTATAGGGAGGTCACAGAGCAAGGAAATGGCTGCAGATATTTGACCTGTGCTGTCCAATTCCTGAGCCTCAGCTCTAAACCATGTTAAAATATTGTCTATACTAAGACAGCAGAAAAGAAGCAAACAAAAATAAATAAATAAAGCAGCCATTGGTGATAGGGTGGGAGTGAGGGAGAGACAACATTAGGGGAGTTTATGTACACCCACCCTCCCTATTTGTGAAAATACAGAAACAGCCAATCTGGCTGCAGATTAAAAAAAAAAAAAGTTTGGAAAAATATCTGGTAATGGCTTGAGACAGAATTACAAGCAATCCCCTCCTCCAAAATGCTCAGATTTAAATGTATTTTTAAAAGCACATGTATTACCTATTATTCTAATGAAAGCCCAATAGATACTGAGGCCACTGATGCCCCATGCCATAATTTCAGAAAGGCCGAGGACCAAATATTTAGCCTAATTCTTATGCCATGATTCTTCCCAGCTTGGATATTTAAGCAGTGGGAAGTATTGCTTTCTCTGAAGCAAAACAAAAATGTTTCTGGATAAAGTTAAAGGCAGATGATCTTTAGAGACAGGCAGAGCTGATACAGTCACATTCTGTTGCTCTATCTACAATCAAAGTGAGTGGGTGAGAATCGAAATTTGGGGATGGATTTGTTAACAAATCATCGCAGTACTGGAGATGTGGGTGATGTTTTGTATGTGATGGGCCAGTCATCTGTGGAGCCAAGCAAACCCAGAGATAAGAGATGTTAGTCTCCCCACTCAATGCCAAGAAAATGATCGCCAAGGAGGCGAGGGGTAGCTTTTCAAAGGGAGGATTAAGGCCACTAAAATGACGTGGCTGCTCTTATTAAATCTCTGTCGGCTCTATCGGATCAGTTCTATTCCTGAGCTCACTATCAATTTGATTTCACTGGAAGCTTCTGTAAGTGAATCTGGAGCTTGTGAGTCATGATTGAGACCCAGCTGATACTCTCATCATCCCCCCCGAGGTTTTCCTACACAACTTTTCTCAAGTTTGATGTCTGTCCTACTTTAAGTGAGATGGCAGTAGGACATCTGACACATTTCCTGCGGAACCTGTGCCTATGCTTGGTAAAACACAATTAGGAAGCTGCTATCCTAGTGGAAGCAAAAGAAGAAATATAACCATTAGAAAATATGCTTGAAAGGCCTAAAATACCCAAAGAGGAAGAGCCGTGTCGGGTTGCAGCTGGTAGTAGAAAAGAGAGCATCGTTCCCCTTTTACAAGGATATGAAGCCGTTATGCCAGAAGATCAGTCCCGAGGGGAAGTCGTATTTAACAAAGCCCAGTCCAAACAGACAAAAAGCAATTTACAAGGAGCTCTTAATTGGAATCTTCCAGAAATTAAGAGGAATCTTATTTGCATGATCTCACACATATCCAACATCTCTCACAATCACTTTTTTCCTCTCTCTTTTCCCTATTTGAGTATCCTCTTCTTACAAATTGCTGGAAACAATCATTATGATAATTAGTTCAGCAAATGTTACTTCATTCCTCTCTCCCACTATAGGAACCGAAGACTTCCTAGCCACTGATGTTGGGCAGTGTCATGGGGCTTGCTTTGGCCACAGAAAGATAGCAGATGGAACAGGTGCACAGGCCTCAAATTTGCTTGTGGTTTGGTTTGACTTCCTGTTCTCCAGTGACCTACAATGAGAACATGCCCTCAATGTTTTCTGTCCCCCAGATGGAGCAGACAGGGAGCAGACCTGAACCCATTCACTGCCTGGGGCCAAGCCTGGTCAGCCCACAGCAGGAGCAGAACCACCCAGCTGAGCCCAGCCACCAGCAGCCTACCTGAAGCAACAGCCGACCAGGTGCAGAAGAATAGACATCTGTTGTTTGCTCCTGAGTGTTAGGTGGTCTGTTCCTGGCCAATGTGTCTCCTTATCCTTCTCTTCTCTCATTCTTCCTCATTTGAATTCACAAAAGCCCCAAAGAATGGCAGCCTCTTCTTCAGAGGAGAGAAGGGAGAGAAATAAGATAAAGCAAAACCAGTACCTTCTTTAACACACAGAGGAAGGAGAAAAGGCTGGAACTGTTCCTGTGCTGATCATTTTTGAAGTCACATCTGTAACAATAGCTACCATTTATTTGTTCTGTCACAGGCGCAGTGTTAAATACTTTATAAACTTGAACATATTTAAGACAACCAGGGACTCAAGAAGTCAGAATAAATAGCATCATTAGACAGAAAGGAAAACTGAGGCTTAGAGACGTGGTACATTTTGTTAGAAGGTGCCAGAGCCAGAACTAAAATACCTGGGCGTAGGCAAATCCCAATAATTGTTGAGCAACCTACACAGTGAACCATTCTTGAAATAAAATACCCTTCGTTAATGTAACAAACTGGCAGAGATTAGAACCACTCTAACTCTGAATATTGGCAAGAATGCCTGAGATGCATCTCATAAAATACAGGTGGGGATGTTAATTGGTGCTCATATTCTGGAAAGCAACCTGGCAATATTTATCAAGAACATGAATATTTGCATATCTTGTGAACTAGTAATCCCACTGCTCTGATTATATTCTAAGGACCTAATCAAAGATGCAACTGAAGATTCACGTACAAAGTAGCTCCTCAAAACATTGCTTATCACAGTGAAAATTGAAATAAACTGAAATGTAAAATAGTTTCAGAATGGTTAAATAATTGGTACTGCTACAGGCTGATACAGTATGAAACCATTAAAAATTATATTTTAATTACATGAGAAGATTTTTGCGATAATTCTAAATAAACAAAAAGCAGGATATAAACATGAATATACAATGTGACTCTGGGTGGAGAGAGAGACTGTAATATAATAATGGAAGTAATGTATTATTTCTACATGATGATTATTATTTTCTTTTTTCTGTATCTTTAAATACTTTTTTATGTTTCTCAAATTTTATTGAGTAAACAAGTATTACTTATATAACTAGAAAAACATTCTTAAAATGATTTTTTTAAAAACATGATTTTTTTATCCCTGTGGAATAGAGTCACTATGAGGACAGAAGATTTTATCTGCTTTGTTCAGTGATAAATGCCAGAATCGTGTCTACCTCCTAATATATGCTCAGTAAATATTTGTCAAATGAATGGAAGTTATATCCAGTGACAGTGCAAATCTGCTATATGTGTGTATTATTCCATTTCCATCACTATAATGAAATACCTGAGATAATTAACTTATAAAGAGAAAAGGTATATTTTGCTTCATAGTTTTGGGGGTTCTAGTTCGTGATGGATTGTGGCCTATTGCTTTGGTAGGACATTGCAATGGAAACACATGGAGGAGCAAAACACTCATCTTGTCAGCCAGGAAAAAGAAAAAGAGAAAGGGACCAGGGTCCTGTGTCCCCTCTTAGGGCACACCACCAATCACCTAAGGATCTCCAAGTAGGCTTCTTTTCCTAAAGGTTCCGCTACCTCCCAATAGCATGACCCTGGGAACCATGCCTTACCTCATGGATCTTTGGAAGACATTCATGATCTAAACCATAGCAGTGTGTTTAGGTTATCTATGACTTCCTAAACAAACATCCGCCAAACAGCAACCATTTTAGCATGCAGTCTGTGTGCCAAGACTTCAGAGTGGGATGGCTTGTGGTGTTCCCTGCAATCTCGTGCCATGATCTGCTCTTGCCATCACGGGAGAATACTGTACGCTGGGGGTCTTAAACAATAGGAATTTATTTTCTCACTATTCTGGAGGCTGAAAAGCCCATGATAAGGTGCCAACCAACTTGATTCCTGGTGAGGGCTCTCTTCCTGCCTTACAGATGGCCCCCTCAACCTGTGTCCTCATAGAGGAGAGAGAGAGAGAGAGAGAGAGAGAGAGAGAGAGAGAGAGAGAGAGAGAGAGAGAGCTGTTTTAGTCAGCTTTTCAGTTGCTGTGACTACAATGCCTGACAAGCACAACTCAGAGGAAGAAAGGTTTATATGATGCTCAAGAGGCCAGTTCATGCTCAGCCAGCTCCAAGACCAGAATCATGGAATCATGGTGGTAATGCTTCAGGGCATGGCAGAGGAGGGAAAGCCACTCTTACCTCATGGTGGCCAGGAGGCAGAGACAGAGGCAAAGAGCAGCCAGGAGCTGAGCATGGTGTCACACACCTGTAATCACAGTACTTGGGAGGCTGATAAGGAGGATCACAGGTTCGAGGACAGCCTCAGCAAGCAGTGAGACTCTCTTCAACCTAGTGGGACCCTGTTTCCAAATAAGAAATAAAATTGGGCTGGGGGTGTAGCTCAAAGGTAGAACGCCTGGGGGTTCAATCTCCAGTGTCACACACACACACACACACAAAAAAAGGCCAGGGACAGAGAGTCCTCAAGGCCACGCCCCTCCAGGGGCCCCGCCTCCTCAGGCCATGCCTCACCTCTGCACTCACGTGCTGAGAACCAGGCTTTCAACACACGGGCTTCTGGGGGGGACACTTCAACCCAAGCCATAGCATAAGCTCTCTGCTGTCTCTTCTTACAAAGACACTATTTATTCTATCACAACAGGGCCCCACTCATACCATATGTAACCCCAGTCCTCTCTCAATGGTCTCATCTCCAGATACCATCATTTTGGGTGTTAAGGTTTCAACATATGCATTTAGGGGGACACAAACATTCAATCCTTAGTAACGCGAATAGCAGGCGGTGACTTGAAACGTTAGGCGTCAGAATCACTGGGAGGTCCTCTTTCTTTACCTGCCTGGTGCCTGGGATGGCGTGCGTGTGTGGCTCAGGCTGGACTCAGTGGGGTCTGTCATGGAGCACTGACATCTTTCCTCTCTCTCTCTCTGCCTGGCTTGACCTTCCAAGTTAGATATTGCATGAGTGAGAAATAAACCTTTCCTATGCCATGCCACTAATACTTTGGATATTGCAGAGTGGCCTACCTTGCCCTGGACTAGTACAACGATTTTCAAATATATGGCTATTTCATATATTGAGATATCCCCCGATTTACCGTGTTTTCTAGTCTCTTGGCTTAGAGGCCAGCCTGAGGAAATGGCCTTCTTTTGCATCATGGGGAGATTTGGAAAGCTGAGCGTCTGCTCCGTGAGTCACCTGAGATACACGTGAGGTGGACTAGGGCACCACCCGCCGTGCCACTTGCAAGCAGTGCAGCCTTCAATAAGTTACACACACTTTCTGAGGCTCCGTTTTCTCTTCTGCCAAGTGGGATAATGACTATATCTCAGGGTGGTTTCGAGAATTACACGAGATGGGATGCCTACTCGGCGGCACTGGGCACGGTGCGATCACCTATTAAGGTTGGTTGTTGTATTAGATCTATCACACAGCCCCGCATCTCTTCATCTGAAGGCTAGGATGCTATGCACAATTTTTACAACATGGAGTCAGCACACCTGTGCTAAAAAGATTTCAACTCCTATGGGTGTGGTTCCTGTTAAGGAGTAAAGGATGAAAGGAGGGTCCCAAGCTTTGAAAAACATAGATGAGAAGTGAGGAGAAAGACCTTCCTTCTGATGTATGTGCTAGCTACCTAGTTACATAGCACCTGCTTCGTAGGAGAACGGAGAAGAGGGCCAACTGCCATCGTTTGGAAACAAAACAGACGATAACACGAGGGCAGAGATATAAAATAGAAATGGAAAGTAGCTTTAAAAAACAATAACGACTTGCTGCAGAAGCTGGGCAGAGAGACGTGGCCCAACCCCAGCTTTGCTCAGTGTGGGCTTCACCACCCGCCACACTACCACCAAGGAGCTGGGAAGGTCTGGGAGGGAAGCAGCTGGCAAAGGTGACTCGAGTACTCGAGTACTACGTGCAGCGCTTTGTGCCTAGCACGGTGCAATGCGGGCTGAGTCACTCCAGAGGTATAGGGTGCGGCTACCAGGCTCCAGGGGAGGAAGGAGAGGAGGGCAGAGAAGAAAAGAACCCAACTTTGATCTGCCTCGCCATCACTCAAATTCAGAGCAGAGAATGCCTGAAAAAATTTTCCCTGGCTTGCACTTTTTAGGAGGCCGTTTAATTTTTTATTGTTAAGCATGAACAATGAAACGGTGCGGTTTCCTGTTTCTCAGCCCCAGCCCCCCACCGCTATGGAATTTGGGTTTAAACTGCCCGGAGAGGAACATTTAAATTCTATAAATTAGTTTCACTAAAGATGCTTAAGTGTTTATGAAAACATTCCCATTTTACATTCAGCTTTTGAAAATCTTAAACACACACACACACACACACACACACACACACACACACACACACACACACCAAAACACTATCCTAACATGCCCTGTGAGGCTAAGCTGGCAGAGAAGGATCTGTTCAGGGCAAATGTGCCCACAGCTGTACAAATGAGGAATATGGAATCAGGCGGAAGAGATCGTTTATCAATGACAAAGCGAGATCCTGCATCTCTGTACTCAGGGGCCCTGGAGACTCTCTCAGACTAAATCCTGTGCTCACAAGCAATATACACTATTAACTCATCTATACTCGCATTAATGCCAGTGGCAGGGAATCCCACTGGGCCCCAGTTCAGGTGCCCAGAGGAGCTATTTTGATGTAAATCAGAGTTTAGCTTCATGGGGAGACCTGGGTTTAAATCCCTGTTTAGCTATTTACCAGCTAGTGAGCTCGAACAATGGACTTAACCACTGGGAGCCTCAGTTTCCTCCTCTGAAGACTAGGGACAGTAACATGCTGGCATTCAGTAAGGGATCATCTGGATATTTTCATTTTTCAATACATGGGTAAATGTAATAAAACTAAAGGAGTTCCATCCTATATCTGGGAAGCTGTCGGCTCCAGATGCTTTCTCTGGGATGTAACCCCCTTATCATGGCCTCCCCTTAAACTGTACCCTTACTTCCCTAAATAAACCTCTTATTCGTGTTTTCTGTTTGAAATATTTTCTTTCTTTTGTTTTTTGTTGTTGTTGTTTGTGTGTGTGTGTGTGTGTGTGTGTGTGTGTGTGTGTGTTACTGGGGATTGAACCCAGGGGCATTCTACCTCGGAGCTACAGCCCCAGCCTCATTTTTTATTCTTTATTTTGAAAAAGGGTCTCACTAAGTTGCAGAGGGCCTCACTAAATAGCTGAGGCTGGCTGCGAACTCGGATTCTCTAGTCTCAGCCTCCCAAGCACTGGGATTATAAGCATGCGCCACCACGCCCTGCTTCTTTCTTTCTTCATATATATATATGCTTTATCGGAGCAAATGTAATTATACATCATGGTGAGATTCAAAGTGCCATTCCATCCTGAACACGCCTGATCTCATCTGAAATCTTTTCTTTTGGGGAGGACCAATGAATAAATCATAGTCCTATATACAACATTTATTTCTAGGAGAAATGATCATCCTATCACATACACACCTGAATAAAATAAACGTGTCTGGACACACCGCCACGTAAAAGAAGAAGAGGAATTCCAGGTAGCTTATCCCTTTACCTACCTCCTCCTTCCTATTTTTCTGAGGACACCTGGGCCTTCCATGGCTCTGAGGAAAAGTGATCACAGCCAGAAAGAAAGAGAAACTGAAGAAATTAGTTTGGGCTTGTGATTCTGATTCTATGGGATTAAGGATAATTTTGACTCTTGATTTCATAGAAATTTCCCCTTAACATATTAATATCTGTGACCCCCATACTCCACGGCCCCTGAACCCCTAAAGAACCACGCAGTTCTCATTGCCCTCTGTCCTGGCAGCAAGGCACAGAGGAGGAAATGCTGGCCTCCTCTGGCTGCTGAACCACAGTCCCTATTCTGTGTGGAACTTCAGATGGCAGATACCAGACCCCTTCAGTGAGGGGGTTGGAGCTGAGGTGGAAGTTCTTTCTGTTGTTGTTGTTCAGTGGTGCTGGGGACGGAAGCCAGGACCAGGCATGTGCTAAGCGCAAACCCTACCACTGAACCACCCAACCCCTACATGGAAGTTCTTATTTACTACAACTTATCAAAGTACCATAAGTTTTTTTTGTTTTTTTTTCTGCTTGGTTTGCATCTTTTCTGTCCATCAAGTTTCGATGGTCACCCAATGGATAAATGCTGTCCCTGAACCGATATTCTAAGCAGTGCTTAGAGATTAGAATTTCTGAAGACGAATACCTGATTTAATAACAACCCCTGCCAACCAGTATCCCTGATTTGAAATGTTTGAGACTAAAAGTGCTTGGGATTCAGGAATTTTTTTATTGGGGAATATTCACGTGTATAATGAGATATCTCAGCAGTGCAACCCAAGTCTAAATGCAAAATTCATCTATGTATCCCATGCAACTTATACACATAGCGTGAAGGCAATTTTATATAACATTTTAATGTACCCATATTTTGATTGCAACCTATCACATGAGATAAAAGCATGGAATTTTCCATTTGTGATGTCATGTCAAAAAGTTTTAGATTTGGAAACATTTTTGATTTTCAAATTAGGGATGCCCAACCTGAGGCACTTGAAATGTGACAAGCACAACTAAGGAATGAAATTTTATACTGTAAATAACTTGAAACAATTTACATTTAAGTATAATTGCCACGTGTGGCTAATTGCTACCATATTGAATGGTGGAATGCTAGACACTACCCACATAAGGACTGGTGCCAGGCCAGTATTGTTCAATAGAATTATACTGCAAACCACATATGACATTTAAGTTTTCCTAGTTGTCACATTAAAGAGGTGAAGTTAATTTCAATAATATATTTTATTATTGACTTCTCAAAATATGTTCATTTTAACATATAATCAAGAAATATTGATATATTTTACATTCCTTTGTGTGTGTGTGTGTGGCCCTGGGGATTGAACTCAGGGTCATTCAACCTCCAATTGTACCCCCCAGCCTGATTTTATTTTTATTTTGAAACAGGGTCTCCCTAGGTTGATGAGAGTCATACTACTTGCTGAGGCTGTCCTCAAACCTGTGATTCTCTTGTCTCAGTCTCCCAAGTTACATTCCTTTTCTTATGCTAACACCTTCAATATTTGTGTGCATTTTATAATTATAACACATCTCAATTTAGACAGGCCATATTTTGAGTTTTCAACAGCCATAGTTGGACAACACAACACAACACACATCTGAGCCACCCTGGGGCTAACTTCCATCTATAACAGGAGCATCCTTAGAGCAACTGTGTTGGAAACACTTGTGTTTAATTAGGGATGCAAAACAATGTTCAACGCAAAGTACTAAAAGTAATCATGAAACTCGCTCTCTTTATTTTTTATCAAAGTACACATAGCTATGCAAAAATATTTGGTGTTTCCTTGTTTCTTGTTCTTTCACTTTGAATTAAACTAATTAACTAATTTCACCAACATGTCAATATTTACTGCTAATTATACAACAACACCTACATTTTGAAGAAACGCAATGTGATTGTGTATGGTCGGATTCTTAAGCTCAGTGCCTAGTAATTTCCCTATCAATAATTTCCATTAGCGTAATGGGCACAAAAAGAAGCAGCTCCCGGGAATAAAAATGTGTAATGAAAAAAGCAATCAAAGAGAATCATTTGGCAGCAAAGTAGATAACCAATAAGCCAATGACCTGATCAATGGATGCTAGATACGTTAAATGCCAAAGATGATCCTGAAGTATCCATTAGCAGAAAGTCTAACAAATGAATTACATAAAAATAATCAATGCAGCCAGCTGACAATGTAAGCATAACAGTGGGTTCTGAAGCAATTTCAAAGATTTGTGTTGCTCGCACTTGGTTGCCTTTTTGAGTTTTACATTGCAAACCATACTTCCTCCCCCATCTTCAGGCCCCTCTTTAATGCTCCCTCTAAATTAGTTTGTTGTTTCATTCTTACCACGTTGCAATGAAAAATGGATCAAGGCAGCCATGTGGGTTTTCTGTCTCTCCAGGACACACCTTGCTGAAACATGCTCGATATTTCTAATAGCTCTGGAGGCAAAAGCTACAGCAGCACAGCCTTTGCTTTTGAAGGCAGACAGAGGGGACACTCTAGAGGGCGGGAGCCCGGGGGTGGCCAGCTGGAGGAGAGCAGTTATAAAGATTAGGAGGCGACCTTTTTGACTCCACGGGAAAGGCGTTCTGTAATGATTGTCCAGTATGTGGGCCCAGCTCCTGACGGGAAAAGAGAAGCAAAATACAATTCCTGTGGCCTTGTGCGCTGCCAGACTGACGGGTCTGAATTGCACCTTCTTCTTCATGGTAGTTTATGGCGTTTGATTTTGTACACCCCATAAGCGTTTACATATTACAGCGTTAGCCGACTGGGAGAAGACAGGATAATGATCTGACTATTATGCATTATTTAACTGGTATTAAGCTTTCATTTGCTTCTCTGGCAGGAGTAAGCTTTGCTTAGGAAAGGATCCAGAGTGGACTATGCAGGGGCTCACTGTGAAAGGCTGGCCCTGCCTCCAAAGAGCCTCATCCTACTCCAGAGGCCTCAGAGCCTCTCCATGTCTCCTATCCTCACCCCCCGCTCCCAGTATGGCTGGGAAGGGAGTTGAGGGCTACCATTGACCAAAGACCTACTAAGTATCAGACCCATGCTAAGTACAGGTAGATAATACCTAATTTTATTGATATTTGTTTCCACAACCGCATGGTTAGTGATCAGAAAGTGCATTATTTTGAACATCCTTTCATGTTTTAGTCAGCTTTTCATTCTTGTAATCCAAATACCTGACAAGAACAACTGAGGGAAGGAAAGGTTTATTTGGCTCAAGGTTTTAGAGGTTCATTCTATGGTCAGCTGGGTCCAAGAAGGGACATCATGGCAACAGGGCATGGCAGAAGAAAACTACCCAACTCATGGCTGCTGGAAGTAGAAAGAGAGAGAAGGGGGCCAGGGACAGATCTAGACCCGAAGGTCCTGCCCGCAGTGACTCACCCTCTCCAGCCATGCCCCACTTCTGAATCTCGTTGGATTGGAGACCAAGCTCCAACACATGAGCTTCCTAGGGACATTCCAGATCCAATTTACAACAGACCATCCCAGTAGCAATATCCTGGAATCCCAGGATTCCAAGAAGAAATGTCATCAGGAAACTTTGATATCATTTGTTCATGACAAAGATAATCAATGTCGGAGTGGTGGGGTAGACCTATTGTTTGTCATTCTCTAATGCTAAGACAATGGTAGTTCCGTTGCTGGGCATCGGGATTTATGTACTTCAGATGAGGCCAGTAAGAGCCAGAAACATCATCCTTTCAAGTTAGAAAAAAAATTAGATCTCAAGAGATAGAAGTTGAATTCTTCTTTAGGGTAATTTATGGAAACATTTTAAAAAAGAAACCTTTAGTTATGTATGTAAAAAATAAGCAATACACCCATTTTTTAAAAAAATATGAAATAGATAATAATATAAAGGTTGATATTAAAAAATACTTTTTAAAGTAAAATCATGACTCATACAAATATAAAATGAGCAGATGTCAAGATTTTACTTAACTCACGAATTAAGGAAGAAAACCAGTAAGAAGTTACAAGTGGCTTAAGGGTAAATTCAGAGGAGATATATACACATGTAGGCAATCAAGAATACAATATGAATTCGCCTTAATAGATGCAAAATCTGCTCAAAGGAGGATAGTGGAGACAATTTTCAAAATTCATTAGCATGTTGAGGAGGCAGAATTCTGAGACTCCCTCCCCTTGCGTACAGCAAGACTGCAGACAATGGATTTCATCACCATGATTAGGTAACATTAGAAGACACAGGTGAAGGGATTTACAGGTGTAATTAAATCTTTGAGACAAATTAATCAGAAGGGAGATTATCCTGAATGGCCTGACCTAAGCAAACAAGCACTTAAAGGAGGCGATTTGAAGTAGGAAGGCTTTGGCTGGCCCTTGAGAAGCAAAGCGTGAAGTTGTGGAGAGGGACAGGCGGACTAACAAGCTGGGAAAAGCCCACTGACTGCCAGCAAGAGGGCAGGGGCGTCATCCCACCACGGTGAGAAAAAATACTCTTAGCAACAGTGAGCTTGGAAGAGGAACCCAACCCCAGGTGAGAGGACAGCCGAGGACAGCACCCAGAGCAGAAGGCCCAGCCACAGAAAGGATCCCAAGTAAATTTATGTTATAGTAAGTTGCTAAATGTGTGATAGTCAGCAACGGCGGAAAACAAATACATATGTCTATGGAAAAGAATTATTTGCATTGCTAAGTTTTAGTTAGCTACATTTACAAAGTTGTAAAATAGTTCAAGGCAATGGAAGGTGCAGGCAGGCCATGAAGTCGAATCCCCTGGAAGCCTGTCCAAGGTAATGCCTAGATCATCATTAAATGGGAGGGATTTATTTGATCCATATTAAAGTCCTTCACATGGTAAAGAAATGTTTCATTTGGTTAAATGCCTGTCTCAAACAATTTTGCTTTATTTTATTTTTTATTTATTTTAAGAAATCTTTATGGGTTCCCCCTACCCCTTCTGAATGGATTTAGACTGAATTTCATGTGTTTGTAGGGACATGTGAGGAGGTGAGGGTGGCTAGCTTCCAGGAGCTCCAGAGTGGAGAGTCTAAAAGGAGTACACAGGTCTGAGCTGCGCCACACACCGGTCATCACTGAGGCTTAAGAGGAACTGGGAGAAACGCAGCCTGGACTGAGAGGTCAGTGTCCCGTGTGCAGTTTAGGTTAAGGCCGGTTTCACCCATTTACTCACTTCACCAACAAATCCATGCCTGGCAGGTTCTAGACAGAGACACAGTCGCAAACAGATACCATCAAGTCCCCAACCTCACAGCGTTTACATTCTGGTGGAGGGAGATAGCCCAGATTTTGAGAACTAAGCTGTGCTGACAGGGAGTCATTCCTTAGTAATAATAATGGCAGCTGGCACATACAAGCACTTACTATACATTAGTCATTGTTCTAAGTACTTTACACTTATGTAATATTCACAATGAGGTAGGTACAATTATTATCCCCACATTACAGATGAGGAGTCTGAGGTTGAGAAAGTTTCAGTGACTTCCCTCAAAGTCCCACAGCTAATAAACATCAGAGGTAGAATTCATACCCAGGAAGCTTGGGTCCTAGTTCTTTCTTTTTTTGGGGGGTGGGGGGTATTAGAGATTGAACCCAGAGGC
This sequence comes from Graphiurus murinus, assembly GCA_004027655.1. Taxonomy (NCBI): domain Eukaryota; kingdom Metazoa; phylum Chordata; class Mammalia; order Rodentia; family Gliridae; genus Graphiurus; species Graphiurus murinus. Next base: position 65,033 of record PVLC010005209.1, read on the forward strand.
AATCTTCTACCTCCAAGCTACACCTCCAGTCATTTTTTACTTTTTTGTTTTAAAACAGGTCCTCACTAAGTTGCTGAGAGGTCTTGCTAAGATGCTGAGGCTGGCGGGAACCTGTGATCCTCTTGTCTCAGCCTCCCAAGTACTGGGATTACAGGTGTGCGCCACCCTATCTGGCCTGAGTCCTAGTTCTTGACCCTCACATAGTACCATCTTTGTAAGCAGGGGTCCCTTGAGCAGGGGCACCAGTCACATCTGGAGTTAGTTCTTTGCAATTTACTCCTATTACCCCAAAGCTCTAGTGTCATCAATAGTGATGGTCCCTCTTCAACTATACTAAAGGAAATTAGTTTTTTTTTCTCTTTTACACTTTCCTGTGACCACAGCATGCAGGCATAGATTGTACACAACGCAAAATGAGGAGTTGCTTTTCCAGCCTTGCAAATCAGTCACCTACTTAAACATGTCTCTTTGCTCTGCTCTGAGCCTCACTTCTGCTCTCGTTTTGAAGAAATATATTTGTCTCCTCTGGGTGCTGTGTCTTAGAAATGCATACTGCTCGCCTCCCCATGAGGATCTAACCCCGGCACAAGCTCTGTGATGGCAAATACCCTGCAGCTGCCCACAAACAATCAGTAACACAAAGGATGACTGAGGGTTTCAAGTTTCCTGTTTACAGCCTCCATCCAATGGGGATCTCTCCGGGAGAAATGGAAGGCTGGCAGCGGATTAACAAGGGTTTGGTTATTTTACAGGGGAGAACAATGGTTCCTCTGACCACCACTTTTGAGTCATTCCATCTCTGGTTTCCATGGTGCTTCATAAGAGGATCTATGTGTGTGTGTCCACATACTGGAGGGAGAGAAGCAGTCCAGGGTAAACAGAAGGAAGCATCCCCCTGGTAAATCTCCTTTGGAAAGACAGTACTGCCCCAGCACTTGGGATCCAGTTCCTGTGGGAGTGGGTGGCTTTGCCAGGGAACATGATGACCAGCCGATGGGACAACACAGTTCCCATTTGAGAAGTCTCATGCTTCCCTTCCCAGGAGGGAGAGCTCTGCCTCTTGTTTTTGCCTCCATCTTTCCTGTTTTATTGTGACTCATTAAAAAAAGAAATCTGTATAGGAAATCATACCTGCCTGCTGAACTTCTCCTTGGAGGTTAACATTCGAAGAGTTTTCTGAGGCTAACCCTGGGAGTTAAAAGTACAAGTTGAGTATTGATTAACTGACATGCCTGGGATCAGAAATATTTTGGATTTCATCACATTGGTACTCAAGAAGTTTTGGTTTGGGGAACATTTTTTATTTCAGATTAGAGATGCTCAGCCTGTGTTTTTGGCTGTCCAGAATCGAATTCCCTTTCTTTTGATGATTCCACTATCTCCTCCCTCCACCATTAAGTTCCAGCAGGATCACACTCCTGGCTCAGAGGTTGAGCATGTGACTTGGGCTTAAGCCAATCAGGGCTTTGCATATGCTTGGCGTTTGATGATTGGTTCGCTGATTAGTTAGGAGAAAATTAGAGCCAATCAGCGGAGCAGAATTCTGGGAATTCTGGGAAGGAGACTCACTCTGTTCCTACTGAAGTTGAGAGGCAAAAGGCTGGAGCTGTTATAGCTGCCTTGCTTCCAACTGGGAACACTGGTCTAAGAACACAAAGCCAAGAAGAGGATAACAGAGATGCTGGGCTTGAGCCTCTGAATCCATCAGCGTCTGCAGCAAGTTCTGCTTCCAGACACTCTGTTACATACAGGACTCAATGAATTTTCTTCAAACATCATCTTAGACTGGATTTTCTGTTTCTTGTAAGGGAAAGGGTCATTTCTCCCTAGTGAGAGTTGAAGAGGAAGCTCCAAGAATAAGAGAGGAAGGGCAGTTCACAGTTCTTCAGACAGGAGAGTGAGTCTTACCCGAGGCTATTTGTTCCTTCATTTTATCAAGAAGAGACAGAGCCTGAAACATGTGCTTTTAGAGCCATCAGCTTTTCTATTCTCTTCCATCTAACACTGAATTTTTGTGGGAGCAGAATTTGTCCAAGTTATTATTCAAGGGAAGGCTGGAACCGGCTTGAAGTGAACACTGATACAGGTTGATTCCTCAGTAAGTCATCTGTATCTGATTTTGGTCACTGGGGCCTTTTAAATGCATATGATGTCATCTTAGCTATACTGTCTCTTTAGGCAAAGGGATGGTGCATGAACACATTTGGCCAGAAGACCCAGAAATACCTGAATCCTGCCTTTGGCTCCCTCAGCCCACCTCTCTGCAGATGCTCCCAGAGGGACAATAAGCAGTGTTTTGTTTATAAAGAGAATGTGGGTATAAGTCAGCCATGGTGGTGCACACCTATAATCCCAGTACTTAGGAGGCTGATTGCAAGTTCCAGGCCAGCCTCAGCAACTTAGTGTGACCCTATTTCAGACAAAGGAGGAGGAAGAAGAAGAGGAAGAGGAAGAGGAGGAGGAGGAGGAGGAGGAGATGGAGGACAAGGTGTAGTTCAGAGGTAGAGTACCCCTGGGTTCAATCCACGGTACTGTGGAGAGGAAGAAGAAGAAGAAGAAGAAGAAGAAGAAGAGGAGGAGGAGGAGGAGGAGGAGGAGGAGGAGGAGGAGGAGAGATAAAGTGCTAGTGTAAAACCATAATGCAAAATCAAGTCAAAGTGGACCTCATGATTCTTTCCTCTCACAGTACAAACCCAATTCTCAGGCATTACCACTTAGCCTCTGACACTGGTTGACAGGTATTGGATCAGGTTTCTTATTGTCCTGTATTATTTCAGTCCTGGGGATTCAACCCAGTGGTAGGCATTCTACCTTCAAGCTACATCCATGGTCTTTTTATTATTTGATTTGAAACAGGGTCTTGCTAGCTAGGTTGCTGAGAGTCTCACTACATTGCTGAGGCTGGCCTTAAATTTGTGATCCTCCTGTCTCAGCCTCCTAAGTACTGGGATTACAGGCATGTGTCACCACACCCGACTTGTTTGGTTTTGATTTGTGGTTTTGAATATATATCAGGGAAGGAAACAAGGGCATTTTCCCACCTTTGCCCAGAATACTGGCCAAGTGGCGACTACTGGAGTCCTTTTCAGCTGGGTTAAGAGTGCCAAGCCTGCTTCCTGGTGGAGAGATGAATGTGTGTCCAAGGGGAGAGAAAGTCAGGGGGTGGTGAAAGGGAAGACAATGAACTAGAGGTGCCTGCCACTCTGGCCTCCAACGAAGAAGTGAGAAAAAGAGTCTCCTCCTACACGATGTGTGCTATACCACCTTATTTCTGTTGAAAGTTTCCCCTCTAGAAAATTTCACCTCTACCTCACTTGTAGGTGTTTTGCAATCTAACCAATCAGATCAATACTCTCAGATCGATGCAAGGCAGGAGGTAAAAGGGGAAGCAAGAGGGAAAGCTTGCTCTCAACATTCAACACTGCAGCATTAGTCAGAACAGTACTAGCTATGGTGACTCCTATTTCAGCAGCCTAACTCAAGGAAAGCTGCATTCCTGTTTATATAATAATCCAAAGTGAGTATTTCTTCCTGGTAGGCTGCCTTCTTCCACTCAGTGATTCCACACCTTGCTTCTTCAATTTTAAGGCTCCACTGAGGTAGGATTGGGAGAAGATGGTCCCTGGGTGCCAGAGGTACAGTTGGATAGGAGGAAATAGGATGAAAAACTTCTTTTTTTTTTTTCTTTCTGGATTGACCCCAGAGGCATTCTGCCTCTGAGCTACACCCCCATCCCTACTTTATTGTTTACTTTGAAACAGGTTTTGCTAAGCTGCCAAGGGCCTCACTAAGTTGCTACGGCTGTCCTCAAAACTGTGATCCTCCTCTCTCAGCCTCCCAAGTGCTAGGATTACAGGTGTGTGCTGCCACGCCCTGTTTAGGAGGAATAACTTCTCATGTTCTGTAACACAGCAGGGTCACCATGATTGACAACATTTAATTGTATATTTCAAAATAGCTAATTGAGAGGATGTTGAATGATACACCACAGGAAGGAATGACAAATGTTCGAGGTGATAGATATGCCAACTACCCTGAGTTGATCATTATGCATCATATAAATGTATTAAAATGTCACACCGTACCCCACAAATATGTACAATTATGTGTCAGTTAAAAAATTAAAAATATTTTTAAAAAAGATTCTATCGAAAGACAACTGTTTTCATCTCTGTTGTACTTGTAATTTCCTGAGGATCTTAGTGCTAATACACAAGGCCCACCTCCAAGAGACTCTGATTTTATTGTTTAAATCACAGCCTTGGGCATAAGAATGTTAAGAACACTTCCAGAGGTGTCTGAAGTGCAGCAAGCATTGCACGAGGGTATGTGGTGCCCCGCGACAGTGGTTCCAATGAGTGACTCCTAGGCCAGGACAGCAACAGCATTCGGGGACTTGTAAGCCTTGATTATTCTCAGATCCCTCCCAGATCTACTGAGTGAGAGAGCTGAGGGAGGAGCCTGGATACCTGTCCTCTAACAGCCTCCCAGTGGATTCTGATGTGTATTCAAATTTGAGAACTGCTACCCCGGTGTCCCAAAGTTATCTGCATCCAAGTGGGGGGAACCACAGGGAGCATGAAGGAACATAGCTGTTTCTTAACTACCTTGGGCTAGAAATAACCTCACAGTCTTTTGGTAACATCTGTACACATGGGTCTAGCTAGATGCAGAGAGGGCTGAGGGCAGTGGCTCACTGGCTGACCCTGAGCTGCACACCGAATCAGGATAGAAGGAGAGGGAGAGGCAATCTCACACTGAAGGTGTGACACAGATGGCCAGGGTTCCCAGCCCTAGGAGTTTGAGACTAAATAAAACCTGTAAGAAGACATGCAATTATTTATGTTGGTAGAGAATAGATTGGGTTGATTCCACTAGAAGAATGGATCCATAAAAGTTGCACAAATTTATAAGCAATCTAGCAGGCCTCGAGTGGTAATTTTTCATCAAAGTGATAGGCTTCCTGGGGTCAGGCTGTGACTAGATCTCTCTGTGATTCACTTCCTTCCCATTTTCTTCTCCACAACAGCTTAATGGCAACTCTAAGGCAGATATGGAAGACTGGGCCTTAGTAGACACGAGGTCACCCCAGAAGTCAATTCAGAAGGAATCTGTCTCCCTGAGACTCCTACTACACTATGGTAGAACGAACAAAGGCCTGAAATCAGACAGTGTGAGGTTCATGTCCTGGTTTTGCCATTTCTTTCCTGTGTGATTTAAAGTGAGATATTTAACCTCTCTGGGCTTCCGTTTCCTCTTCTTTGAAAGAGATAAAAGTTCGGGCTTGCTGAATTATTGGAACAACTACACAACAAAATAGGTAACAGTGTTTTAAGAAGGTTAGTGCTCCAGATATGATGGCATATACCTGTAATCCCAGTACCTGGGGGCTGACAACAGGAGGATTGCAGGTTCAAGGCCAGCCTCAGCAACATAGCCAGACCCTGTTTCTAAATAAAAAGGGTTGGGGGTGTAGTTTGAGGTAAAATGTCTCTGGGTCCCAACCCCAGTACCAAAAAAAGGATGCTAGTGCTTCTAGTCCCATGCCCCTTCTCTTTCTGTTCACAGCATGAAAATAAACCCAGAGAACACACAGAGATCGTGGTCTCTACTCCAGGAGAAGGTTGCTCAGGCAAGTGTGGGCGGCAGTGTAATGATAGAAGGCATTAGGCCACGCACAGAAGACATACTTAAGATACTTTGTGCTAAGAACAACCCCTTCTTATTAAAGCTATTTATAGTGAGAAGCAGTTCCCAGCAGGCCTGCCTTCCCAGTTGGCTTCGTTGGCCAGGTGGGGGCCTTCGACTTCAGTCTGTTATCTGCTCTTGTGGTTTCCGTCTGCCCTGGCTTTTGTCATCCAGACTAGATTTCCAGGAGATGATATGGTCCAGGGAGCTGAGGAACAGCCTGGACACCTGGGGACTTCATGCCGCCTTTGACATGTCAGAAAGTGATTCAATTACCCTGTGGTGGAGAGAAAAGAGAACCTATGAAGACTTCATCCATTTGGGTGCAGAGACTATTCTGGCCATTTCAACACTTGGAAGACGTGCCAGCCCCTTTGTAAGTTAAAGACTAATATGGACTTCATGATTCTTCACAGGGGTTGAGTGGCCAGGGAGGGTCCAAAAGAGGATAAAACCAAGTGATTTCTGGCACTTACCGTTTTGTAATTTTGCATCCAAAATAAAATGAATTAGATCTCAGATATTTTAAATTCTTTACATAAGAGTCACTTCGGAACCCATAATAATACAGTAACAATAGTAGTAAACTCGTATGTACAGTGCTTTTGAAATTCCAAAACATTTTCATATAGTATAAGAAGTCTGGTCCTCTCATTTCCTGAGAGTACATACGTTATCATTCTTATTTGTCTTGGTCAAAGGTCGTTTAGTGGCATGGAATTCAAACCAACTACAAGGTACACAAGGCATGTGTGATAGACCAAACATCACCTTTTTTCTTCCTTCTTTCTTTTTTGGTCCTGGGTATTGAACTGAGGAACATTCTACCTCCTAGATACACTCCTACCCCTTTTTATTTTTTTATTTTGAAACGGTCTCCCATTAAGTTGCTAAGGGTCTTACTAAGTTGCCAAGGTTGGCCTTGAACCTGTGATCCTCTCAGCCTCCAAAGTACTGGGATAACAAGCATGCACCTGGCTATCACAGTAATACCCTTTCTCAGTAATACAGCCTTACCTCTAAGTTGTGTTTTTCTCCCTGGTCTTACACGGAGCTAAGGCTTAGCAATCAACTTTTTGCTGCCAAGTCTGCACCATGGTTGGATGGTGTGAGCTCTACAGAATCCATGTGAAAGTTAATCTGCCTTCCCGCTCTTGCAGCCTGCCCATAAATTTACAAGGACATATTCCTATGTGGAGTCTTTCAATAATGTAATAAAATTGTCACATGCCATTAACACAGTTCAATTCTGCAACTGGTTGGAAAGCCTGATTCCATTGCAAACTTGTTTTTGGCAACTGCATGAACATCTTCCCAAAATATATTAGAGCTGCCATTGACAGATGGCCTGAGATGGGTCCGGGAGGCCGTTGACAGATAGCTAGCAATGGATCTTATTACATTGACATATCTGAAGAATTCCTGTGGGAAATGTCTCCACAGGCCTGAAGGCTGACAGAGCAAGATGGAAGCCCTTCAAGAGAATGGCCAATAAGGAAAAACCAGAAATGGGAACAACCGTCCAGAGGTAACTTGGCAACAAGTTTGTCTTCAAGTTTTAGCTGCAAGTGTGGCTCAGACATGTGTGCTAAGATTTATGTATGGAGACATTTACTGCAGCATTAAATATGTGATGAGGAAGCCTGCAAAATCACCCAGAGTCCCACAGTATGAGGTAGAAATACACAAGTTACACATAGCCATCCCTATCCATGGGTTCCACATCCATAGATTCAACCAACCCCAGATCAGAAATGGAGTTAGGCCTGGGAGGTTTGCATCTGTACTGAATATACCCAGACTTCTCATTTCCCATCATTATTTCTTAAACAATACAGTGAAACAATATTCACATAGCATTTCCACTGTAGTAGGTCTTAGAAGTCATCTAATGATGACTTAAATGGTACTGGCTGATGACTTAGACAATTTAAAGCATACAAGATGTGACTAGGTTATATGTAAATACCGTGGTGTTTTATTTAAAACACTTGAACATCTACATATTTTGGTATCCTGGGGGGTCCTGGAACCAATCCCCTTCAGATGCCAATAGAGGACTATACATTTATATTTATGCTTATTATGATTTTAAAATATCAGGATAAAGAACTGTTTATTTGGGGTGATATAAGTTTTGTAAAAGGAAAAAAAGGCAGGAGGGAAACATTTCCTAACTGTTAATAATGATTATTTATAAGTGGGGATATAATAAGTAATTTGTCATCATTTTTCTTTAAAAAATTTGTATTTCCAATGTACCTCCAATGAACATGTTACTTTTAAGGTGAGAAAAGTATGTGCAATTTTAAATTTATATGACCAATCTACAGAAAACTTTAAATAAGGAAAAGGTTCTGCAATAATCAATACAAATATTTTAATTTTTATACACTAGCCTTTGTCTATTTATATGGAATTTTTTTTCCCTAGTGCTGGGGATGAAACCCAGGGTCTCACACATCCTAGGCAAGCACTCTACCATTGTGCTACTTCTTCAGCCTGGAAATGTTTTATATATCATCTATAGTTTCATGTCCTATTTTTTTTACAATCTAAGTAAAAATAACATGAAGAAATCTGATGAACCTGGAAAATTATGAGTGTACACACATATTACAGTATAAAAATAAATATCATGTAAACTAAAAATCATATAAGCTTTTAATTTGTGTTAGCTTTGAGTTACTGTTACAATACCTGAGATAATCACCTTATAAAGAGAAAAGGATTATTTTGGTCCATGATCAGTTGGTCCCATTGCTTCTGACCCTGTGGTGAGGCAGCATTTCATGGAAGGGATGCTCGGTGAAGCACAACCAGCCACTTCATGGTGGCCAGGAAGGGAGAGAGAGAGAGAGAGAGAGAGAGAGAGAGAGAGAGAGAGAGAGAGAGAGAGAGAGAGAAACAGCCTGAGGTCCTGATCCTCTTCAAGAGCACAACCCAGGCAACCCAACTTCCTCTCTGTAGGTCCCATCTCTTGAAATTTCCACCACCTTCCTTCCAATAGTATCACATTGAAGACCTAGTCTTTAACACATGGGCCTTTGGGAGATGTTCCTCATCCAAACTATAGCATAATCTAATTGTCTGAAATTTTATAATCAATATATATGGGTAACTCTCCTAGTCATGAGATCTGCTTATCCAAGACAACTTAACTACTACCTTTTTCTATGTCAGAAATACGACTATTGTTGCCTTAAGAGATCTATAACTGACCACCTGAATTTAAGCAATTTAGCAATTTTTTAAGATATACAATATATTCTCCAAGAACATGAAATTTAAACTTAATTCACTGGAGAAAGGGACTATGGCTTTTTTTCTTCAAGTGGGTGAAAGCCAGACGTGGTGGCACATTCCTATAATCCCAGTACTTGGGAGGCTGAGACAGGAGGCTCCCAGGCAACTTAGTGAGACCCTCAGCAACCTAGAGAGATCCTGTTTTCAAATAAAAAAATAAAATAGGGCTGGGGGTGTGTCTTGGAGGTAGAATGCCCCCGGGTTCAACAACAACACCAACAAAAAAAGTGGTAAAAAAAAATCTACTAAGCATCAGGAAGCAACAGTAGTGAAAATATTTCTGGGACAGATGAAAAGATGAAGTTGAGGATGACAGTAGGACCGGAGAGGCTGCATCTAGAATGTGGACCCGAGGTTCATAATGACTATGACCTCAAGGGAAATTTAGAAGAATATGAAATTCAGTATTTAAAATCAAACTCAGGACTGATACGGAAAACAAATCTCCTGCCTCCTGGAAACAACGCAAAACGTGCGGCCGCGTTTTAACAAGGCCTGCCTCATGCAATTCAAGTCAAAATAGTGCTCTCATCAGGGAATCATTTTTGTTTTTCCATGAAATAGTGCAGGAAATATATTATGAAATTACTTGCCAAGGTCAAGAAAACTCATAATCTTCATGACGAAGGGGCGAGTAAAAAAGAAAAAGAATAAATGTGCCTGTGTCTAGACCAGTAATTCTCAACTGGGGGCAAGTTTGCCCCTTGGGGGACATTTTCAACGTTGGAGACATTGTGGGTTGTCACAGCTGAAGGGGTGGTAGAGTGCTGCTGGTAACTAGTGGGTACAGGGGAGAAGTGCTGCAAGTCCTGCTGTGCACAGAAGAACCCCTACAACCAAGTATTACCCAGCCCAGAATGTCACCAATGCCAAGCTCCAAGAGCCCTGTTCTGGACAAATGATCTGGGAAGAGATGACCAAATTCTGCTGATCTGCTCTTTGGTGATAGGAAGAAGGTGGAAGAGGGCTAGGGAAGGGAGTCCCTTCTCCAAGTCCTTCAGCACTGGATCTCAGACCTGGGGAAGAGGGATGGTTTCCACCTGCTGATGGCTAAGGCCTGGGCTATATGGACTAAGTGAAAAAATATAAATATGATAAAATCTTAATTTAACTGGAATTTATACAGGCAAAGCATCCAGTCCAGCACATTTTTTCCTTGTCTCTCTTTAAAAAAAAAAAAATCTCTATACAAACAGAAATAAACAAAATACAAAAAGGAAAAGGGTCATTTCAGGAACTTCAAAAATGTATCCTAAGGTTGAGTACAAATTCTACCAATCTCCTGTTGTTTTGGTTTTGGCTTTTATTCTGATCATTGGTAATTGGGGTCCAGAATACTGAATAACTGAGGTCCAGCTTGACCCTCAACTATCAGACAAACACTAAATTTCATGTGGAGTGGACTGTGCTTTAAAAAGGCAGGAAACTCAACTTGCACTTTTCAGTAAAATTCCCAACATCAAAAGTCAACGTGAAAAGGGGTTTCTGGCTAACTCTAAAATAACCTGGAATCTCCCACTCCCTAGACACTTTGAGTAATTGGAGTTTTCCTGTAGTTTACATTGTTTAACATAGTCTTGACTTTGGCGAGGTTTACAGGAAGGGCTACTGACGGTATTTAAAATTTAAATCCGAATTTCCCCTTTCTGCATTTTATGTCTGTCATGTTGGAATGCATTAAAATAAGCATGCCACATTCTTTTGTAATAAAGAAAAACAATTCAACTGAGAATTTTTTTTAACCTAAATAAAACAAAAACACCCAATAGGTAGTGAAGAGTTGAGAGCATCAGGAGGAGTTAAAAATGTTGGTTCTGACCTGCTGCATGTTCCAGGTGCGCAGCTTATGTGGCTGTCAGTCTTGAGGAGTTTGGGAAGTTTGATTTAAATATTTGCATCATTGCTTTGCTAGAGACGAACCACACTGAAGTAAAAGGTTTTGCCTGGATCTTCCTAATCTTCTGACAGGTTGGAATCTAGGCTGGTTAGGAACAGAAAGGCAGGAACACTTCCCTGGCCTTCTTGCTAATTGGCCACCAGCAGACAGTATGAGTCGAGGATGTGAAAGATGAGGATAACAAAAACAATACCAAACTCTAAAACTCCAATCACCTTTAATTAGACAAGAAAAGTCAACAGCTTCAGAATGCTCGCCTGCTGAGACAGGAAGAGCAAGAGGCTACAGCCTGTTTCTGGGTCCTTCTAAAGACCTTGTGCCCTCATTTACCTTCTCTGGCTTTTGTTTTCCCCACCTTTATAAATAAGGTGTTAAAGACTATGATTCTCAGTTCCTACCAGATGTAGCAAGGCTTTATTTGGAATATGCAGAAATATCCTTAATAGATCTGGCGCTGGGAGGTCATTCTCCCCGTTCCCTGTCTCTTCCCTGACAATGATGAATCTCCTGCATTTAGAAATCTAACAGCCAAGTCCGTTTTTAGTGAATCAGAATCTATGTAACAGGACATCTAATCAAGGCACTGTCTCTGACACCCACCCACCCCCACCCCCATATAACAGGAAAAAGTAAAAACATCAACTTTGGTTCTCCTCAGACCTGGGAGAACCCAACCTGAGCTTGAAATCTTCCTGTGTCTTTCAAGCCACATGACTTTAACAAAATCAACGTGTTTCACTGAGATGCTGCCTCTTCTGTGATAAAATGGTTTTGTAATGATTACTACCTAATATGTGGAGGATTAAAAGTAAACAATCCACGAGAGGCAGACAGCTGGAGCTCACTACTATAAGTCTCATCCCCGCCCCTCCCAGACACAGTGCTCATCACCCACACCTGACACCGTCATTTGTTGTCACTGTGGGGTATTTTGTTGAGTGCTGTTTGGGGGAAAGAGTTAAATAAGCATTTGAAACTGAATCAATGATGAAGATTTAAGTTGAACGAAGGCAACTTTTTCTGGGGTGAATTTAAGACAGGTGTTTCTGGTTTCCTACACAGAGCGTTCTGAGTAATGAGAACTACAAGTTTTTAATGAGGGCCCCAACGTTCTGCAAGCTCCTCAGGCATGTCTGAAAAGGGACGTTGTTCTCATGTATTGGCTAGGACTCTTTTGTTGCAAATAACATGAATTACCTCAAGCTAGTTTAGATATGGTGTGTGTGAGAGTGTGTGTGTGTGTGTGTGTGTGTGTGTGTGTGTGTGTGTGTGTATGACTTCTCTCTGTGTGTCTAAATCATTTTTAGTTTCCCAAATAACAGCTTTTTCTTCACATCTCAAATGACAGGAAAACAACTGACCCACAATCCTGGGGAGGTTATGTTATAGGTCCAATCACATGAAGAGACATATTGTTCTCATTCCTAAAGAGAAGCTGATTGGTCCAGTCAGGGTCCACTCACATCTCAGCTCCAATCATCTTTGGTCAGAGAGGCAGGATCCCATTGTGCAAGCACAGCTGCTGGAGGCTTCCTCCTGTCATCCTGAGCATGGAAACAGGAGTTTTCAAAGGATGAGGGAAAGAGAGTGTCATTAGATATAGAAAAAGGGTTGTTCCATTTTACATAGTAGGGTAAAAGTGACTCTATACTTTTCAAAGGAATTTTCAATCAACAGGGTCACAATCTCCAAGGATTTTTGCATGTTCCACAGTAAAGCCAAAATTTCAATTAACCCAAGTTTACTTCCCTCTGCATCCCAATTGCAACAGACACAGATGGTTGCCCACCTAACAGCATGCTCATCCTTCTTTGCTGGCAGGACTCTGCATTTATTTGGCTTTCTGTTGCTCCATCGGGTCAGTCATAGAAAGAGATTTCATCCCTGTGTTTAGAAATAAATTAGTCTAGGGACTTCCGGGAAGATGGCGACGGAGTGAGACACGTCTCAAGAGCCGCTGTGAGCTCGATTCAAAGCAGTCGTGGATCCAGTTTTCTGAAAAAAGAAAAAAAGCAACAAAAAGGTGGAAAACGCTGCGAAAACTGGAATACAGCTGAGCAGAACCCGGAAGACCGACCAGGGAGAGCAAAGAAGCCCGTCTCCGCGGCCCCGGCGCCACGCCGCCAAGCGGAAGCCGCCACTGAGCCGGCCCCCGGCGTGGAGTCTACTAAGAAAGAGACAACAACCCTCGGCACCCCACCGGCCAGAGCTGAAGTGAGCGACCCCTGAACTCCTCATCCTAGCCAGGCGGCATTTCGAGGCACCTTCGACAGAGACCAGAACGCGTGGTACGACCAGCTTAAGCCCGCGCAGGCCCATCCCAGCTCACC
>PVLC010005210.1:0-78247 GCA_004027655.1 Graphiurus murinus
GATTGAACTCAGGGGCATTCTACCTCCGAGCTACACCCCCAAGTCCTATTTTATTTTTTATTTTGAAACAGGGTCTCACTAAGCTGTGGAGGGCCTCACTAAGCAGGCTGGCTGCAAACCCGTGATCCTCTTGTCTCAGCCTCCCAAGTACTGGGATTACAAGTATGCCCAGCTCTTTGTACTCTTTATTATAGGTGAAATCAAAAAGGGCAAGGTCACTGGCTTCCATAACTGGATTCGCTTCTACCTGCAGGAGAAGGAGGGCCTGGTTGACTATTATAGCCACAACTACGATGGGCCTGTGAGTACCCCTACCTGGGCTGGAAAAGTCTTGTTGATGCCCACAACTTCCTGTTCTTACTCTGTTCCAAACAGTCAAACTGGCTTCTCTCCCTGATTTATCTGGCAACCCAGTGGGGATTGTGACTGATATCCTCATTTGCTGGAGAGCAGGTTTAGCCAGCCAGGAAATGGGATTTTCTTCTGAACACTGAAGGCTTCAAGACTGCCAGGGACAGGAGGCAGCAGGCACCATGTCTGGGTGAGAGGCTGAGGCCAGGGGAGGATTCTTGTAGGGGAGAACCAAAGACATGCAGTGACTTTGTGCCTGAATGCCCTTCTGATGTGGCTGGAAGAAATAAACCTTTGCTGTCATGCACCAGGAAATAATTTTGGGCAACTAACTGTCCTCTTCCATGTGCGAGGGCCATGGGGAGCAATTGTGTCCTTGATACTCTCTTGAGAGTCATATGGATAATGACTCTAGCCTCCTTGCCACTCACTGGCAGCTCCAGACAGAGTCCAACTAGGTTCCAGTGCGTCTATTTAAAAGAGCCAACCGGGTGTGGTGATACATGCCTGTAATCCTAGTATTTGGAAGGCTGAGACAGGAGGATTGCAGGTTCAAGGACAGCCTCAGCAACTTAGCGAGACTCTGAGCAACCTCGTGAGACCCTATTTTAAAAACAAAAAGTTTAAAAAAAGGAGGGGTTGGGGTTGTAGTGATAGGTAGAATGCTCCTGGGTGCAATCTTTATTACATATATATATATGTATACACACATATATGCCAGTCTCCCCAGAAGGTCAGAAGGTTCTTCCTGGACCCTCAACAAATACTGGCTGACTGTTAAGTTTGGCACCTGTGTGACTCTACTCTGTGGCCTTTGCCGACCCCCTTTGTGGCTCTTCTCTTTGCAGTGGGATTCCTACCCTGATGTGTTGGCCATGCAGTTCAACTGGGACGGCTACTATAAGGAAGTGGGCTCAGCTTTCATTGGCAGCAGCCCTGAGTTTGAGTTTGCTCTCTACTCCCTGTGCTTCATCGCCAGGCCAGGCAAAACGTAAGTTCTGGGCCAGCCACGGTACTTAGGTTGTCTTCAGCCAGGACCACATCAGGAGGTCTGGAGTCTGCTACTCAGTGACTGACAGGACTAGGACGCATCACTGTGACAGGCCTCGGCCTTATCCTGTGACAGTGGTTAGATTAGATTGGCAACTGCAAAACTCCATCTTAGTTATAGAACCATCTCCCTTCTTTCCCCCAAGTGAAATCTCATGAAGGACCTTAACATATAAAGAAGTTAGAAATAAGTCAGGCCTGGTGGCACACACCTGCAATCCCAGAACTTGGGAGGCTGGGATCGCATGTGCAAGGCCAGCATCCCTCAATAACTTAGTGAGAACTTGTTTCAAAATAAAAAATAAAATAGGGCTGGGTGTGTTGCTCACACATAGAATACCCCTGGATTCAATCCCTGGTACCACCCCCCCCCCACACACACACAGAAGTTAGAAATAGAGTTGTCTTGGGGTTCTAAATAAACCTCTCTACTTGCCCCCTTGAAGCCATTTGGGGGAACCGTAGAATTCCAGAGGGAACAGTTGGTAACAACTGGCCTTAAGGTTCTCCGTCAGTTGGAGACTTTGGGTCCTGTGACTTCTGAAACAAGAAGCAAACATTTAATTTCTGAGGACTTCAGCTTTAGAATCTGGGATTTTAGAATACTGCTCCTGGCTGAGAGTGGTGGCACACTCCTGTAATTCCAGTATTTGGGAGACAGAAGGATTGCAGGTTCGAGACCAGCCTCAGCAACTTAGATAGACCTTGTTTAAAAAAAGGGGGGGGTGCCTAGGGTGTAGCTCAGAAATAGAATGCCCCACCCTGAGTTCAATCCTCAGTATCAGAAAAAAATTGCTCTGGGAAAGATGAGGAGCTCTATTCCTTAAGAAGATAGAAAATAGTGTCCAGATTTTGAAAGGGCTCCCTGCACATGGGCACTTGGAGCAATGGCTGCAGAAGTCAATGGCAGTTCTGTCATAGAGGATGGAGCCCTTCTGCTTGGGTCAGGCCAGGTCCTTCCAACCCAGAGACGGAGGTGGGTGGGTGGTGGGCCCCTTTGATTTTGTGATCTTTCCTTACAGGTGCCAGTTAAGCCTAGGTGGCTATCCCTTGGCCATCCAAACCTACACCTGGGACAAGACTACCTATGGAAATGGCAGGAAGTATATCGCTACAGCCTATATAGTGTCTCCCCCCAATAGAGTTTTGAGCTAGAAAGGGGCATGGGGGCAGTGAGAGGTCTTGCAGGACTGAGATGTCTGCTCTGTCCTGGAGAGGGGAGGAAGGAGGCTGGGAGGGAATCCCAAATCAATGACAGGGATTCTCAAACCCATATGGGAAAAAGGAAAGATATGAATTAGAAGATGCAGAGAAAACAGTCAATCCTTTGTCTTCCAGTATTTTAGCAACATAGACTAAGAAAGAGAGTCCAGACAGATGGCATAGGATCCCTCAATAACTCTTTGTTCTGATGTGTAGTGAAACCATGAGCAAGTCCTTTGACCTCACTGGGTCTCATGAGTCCCTTTATTGCAAAGGGAAGGGGTCCGTCCTCTTCCTCTTTTGGGGATTGGTGAGAAGACAAACCTGATGATATTATTACTGTGAAGGAGTTTTCAATTGTTCTCAGGAAGAACGGTTGACAGAAATTCAAGATTACTATAATGGCTGTTACTGTACACAGCTCTGCAAACTGCAGTTCAGCCCTATGTCAGGGGCCTCCAAGAAGTCCTCCAGGCCTGATTGTTTTGTGGCCAGCTCAGTATCTGCTTTCAGAAGCTTCCCACTTGTAGATGTTTGGTGTAGTTATAGACTTGTGTTTTGATCCAAAAATTTTTTTGGAAAGAATTCCCCTCCATAGGAGGAAGATTGAGCATCAGAAGAAAAGAACCTATAGCTTGTTGTCTTTGTCAATGATATTAATTACCCAGCCTCCATAATCTGAACCACTTTCAGATGGGAGAGCAGGGGTACTGGGGCTCCCTATCTGAACTTCAATGATACACTTCTCCTCTGAGCCCATTGGGATCTAGATGCTGCCCCACACAGCCAGGCTTGCATCTTGGCTTAGAGGGGTTGGGTCTCCAATTAAAGTCATTTAAGAAAACTTGAAATGTGTCTCTTCATTGTATATAGCCCCCAGGACTGTCGGTCCCCCTGCCTGAGTATTTTGCCCTTCTGGTCTCTGCAGAAGGACTTGGAAAAAGTGGTATCTCGGCGAATCCCCTGAAGACTCATCATGTCTCTCTAGCCAAGAGGGGGAAGAGAACTTTTCCAGGGTATTTGTAACATGAAGTGTAGAAGGAGCATCACACACAGATTGTAGGGAGGTGATTGGAGACTGGTGGCCCCAGCCTGGTAAACAGCCCCCTCTATCACATATACAAGGAGCAGAATGGAGAACTGGATGCAGCTTCTGGGCCTGCGGAGGTTGACCAAACTGAGGCAAGAGGAGATGTTAAAGAGATATCTTGCCTGTAGGCAGACTATTTAGGCCACAAACCTATGGATCTTCAGATGCCAGCCAAGAAGGGATACCTGTGGCAGGTTTTAGAGTACACATGGATGAAGCAGAGCCTTGTCCTGCCCTTCTTCAGAGGTGCTCACCAGTTGATGAGCATGGAACACAATGGTCAAAGTGTAGGCTTTGAAGTTGGATGGCCCAGGTACCTTGTCAGGCTGTCACTTACTGGCGATCTGGGCACAGTTGTTTATTCACAGGAATAAGATGGGGATATCACCATTATCGTAAGATAAGGAATCAAGCTATCACGCTAGTCATTCTTTTCATCGTTCTTGTCTCCCTCATTACACGGATTTCACTTTGCATTAGGAGAGGCAACTCACCTTCCCGGTGATCAGCCTTCACCCTCATCTAGGTGCCCAGTACTTGTGCTTCTTACAGAGCTCTTCAGAGGTCTTCCGGGAGACAGAGACAAATGCAGAAGAGAATTTCTGTATCCTAGGGTCTGCACCTTGCAGGAGGGAGGAGCATGACTAGCATTTGTTAAGCTGCATTTCAGAACAGTTATATCAGAACCTCTGGGATAGGATCCATAAACGTGTGTGTGTGTGTGTGTGTGTGTGTGTGTGAGAGAGAGAGAGAGAGAGAGAGAGAGAGAGAGAGAGAGAGAGAGAGAGGGAGAGAGAGAGGGAGAAATGAGAGAGAGAGAGAGAAAGAGAGAAAGAGAAAATCTTTCTAGGTGATTCCAAAGTTTAGTCAAGCTTAAGAATCACTGGTCTGAATTTTGGGAATAATGTTTGAAATTATATAGCTGATCATCTTTGGGCGGAGGGGTTTTGGGAACTGAACCCAGAAGCATTCTACCTCTGAGCTACACTCCCAGCCCTATTTTTAAATTTTTATTTTGAACAGTCTTGCTAGGTTGATGAGAGTCTCACTAATTGCTGAGGCTGTCCTGCGATCCTCCTGTCTCAGCCTCCCAAGTATTGGGACTACAGGTGTGTGCCACCATGCCTGGCTTAGCTGATCAAATTTGAAAATTTGGATTGTGTGAATTGTGTGTGTGTGTGGTACTGTGGACTGAATCCAGGGCTTTACCCATATATACTAGGCAAGCACTCTACCACTGAGCTAGATCCCCAGCTCTTTTCGTTTATTTTGTGACAGGGTCTCCTAAACTGCCCAGGCTGGCCTTGAACTTGTGATCCTCCTGTCTCAGTTTCCAGAGTTCCTGAAATTAGAGGCGTGGGTCACCGCACTTAGCATGCTTTTGTGGACTTCTAAAATTATTTTTAAATTTATTTTACAATTTTAGAGTTGTTACGGCAATACAAGAAGGCTAATTCACATAGGAAGCAGAAGCAAAAAGTGTTAAAAGCTTCATATTCTCTGTAAGCCAGATCATATCTAGAAACAGACTTTAATACTAACACATGTCAAAGACTCAGAGATACTTAGAAAAGTAAGTTACTTAAGTCACGCGTGGTGACACATGCCTGCAATCTCAGTACTTGGGAGGCTGAGCCTGGAGGATTGCAGGTTCAAGGCTAGCTTCAGCAATTTGGTGAGGCCCTCAGCAACTTGGCGTCACCTTGTTTCAAGATAAAAAAAAATATAATAAGGCTGGGGGTGTAGCTCAGAGGTTCAATCCTCAGTCCAAAAAAAAAAAAAAGGAGGCAGACTGGTAGACTGGTTTGCCAACCACAAGTACTTACAGAGGGAGAAAATATCTGAAGAGTTTCCAGGGTTACCAGATAACATCAGTCTGATCACAGCAGAGAAACAGTAACTTTCTAATACAGTTTCACTCACAAAGGTCATGATATACCATTAGACAAAATAAAGGGAAATGTTAGTGATAAAGTTGGGGGGAGTCAAGAAATGTTCAAGGCTTTATTGTTTTGGGGATAGAATACGTCACGGTGACTCTGCGGCTTCTGTATATCCTCCGGTGCCTAGTTTCCCCGTTTTGGAAGAAGGCAAAAGGGCCACATTTTGCTCTTTTACCCTAGTTCTACCCGGAGGAGCCAGGCTCAGGGACCCGAGCTTCTGCGCACGCTCGCGCAGGCGCCCGGGGCGGGTCGAAGGCCGCGGGGCCTGATGGGAAGGCTCGGGAGGGCGGGGCCGGCGTGAGTGGCGCGGGTGTGAGAGGCTGCGGCGCGGCTGGCATTGCCGGGCAGGTGAGCGCGCTGCTGCCACCCGGGGCTGCGGGGGTCCTCTGGGACCTTCTGGCTGGAGGAGGGGCGCGTCGTGGGGTCCGGCAGCTGGGCGGGCGGGTGGCGGCGTCCCGGGAGCGCGTACCCGGGAGGGGTTCGCCGCGCGACCTGGGTCTGGGCGTCCTGCTTTCCTGTGGGGTCCTCCACCTCCTTGCCTGGGCAGTGGGCGGTTTGCGGTGTTCGGGAAGTCTAGGCCACCCTCCCCAGGGACCCGCCCCCTTTCGGCCTGGGCGTGCGGGGTTCACTCGGATTTTGTGTGTGAAAGTGGTACTCAAGCGCCGGAAGTTTTTTGGGTATCTGCTGAGACCCCTGGACCCACCGCAGTTCCGTGGGAGCAGTTGTTCCTGCGGGTGGGTGGGTGAAAAGGGAAATCTTTCGACTCCCTGAGCGTCTCAGGGGCTTGCTGAGCTTTTATTCAATTTTTTTTTAAAGTCCCCCAGCAAAGTATTGTACTAATTTTGTTTTTGAATGAGATGCACATATAAAATCAAACTTGGAACCTGCCTGAAGGAAGCTTAGGCTTAGTTTAGTAGGGGTCAAAAGACGCATCTGAGCCAGGTGTGGTGGTGCACCTCTGTAATCCTGGTATTAGGGAGGCTGAGACAGGAAGATCGTGGGTTAGAAGCCTCAGCAACTTATACCCTCCGCTACGTGGTGAGACTGTATTTCAAAATAAAATAAGGCTAGAGATGTATTCCGGAGGTAAAATGTCCCCAGTAACATAAGGACAGGGGAAAGACCCATCTAAATCTGCAACTCTCTTTTCCTCTTCCTTAGTGAGGGAAATAGTCCTAACTGTTGTAAACATCTTTTCCAATCCCTTCTCTCTCTCCCTTAAGATATGAAACCCCCCCCCCCCCACTTTAGGGAACCTTGTTATATCACTTATTATTCTCTTTCCCTCATCTTCTTGTTCTTAGTTCCTCCAATGCCCATAGAATACTCAAGAGCAAGTCTTATATTATTAAAGGCAGATACACTTTAATCCTATATGATCTCATTTACTTAACTCATTTCTACCCTTTAAAAAGTCCCACTAAAACTCTTCAATAATTTTATATGACTAAATGTAATGTACTCCCCCCCCCCCCTTTGTATGCCCTTTGTGGCATTTGACATTGCTAACCTCTCTCACTTTCTCGAGCTCATATTCTTTGGTCTTCTGTGACAGTATTCTTAGTTTCCTCCCAGCTCTCTAGTTGCTGCCTTCTAGTTTTTCCTATGTTGGCATCTCTTCCTCTGTTCCCTAAATGTTAGTGTTCTTCAGGCTGCCCTCAACCCCCCCCCAGTAGTCACAGTGGCTAAATGTGTTCAAATGATTCTAGCTTCTACCTTTGTGCTAGTAACCCCCCCCCCTTTTTTTTTGGTGGAGGTACTGGGGATTGAACCCAGGGGCATTTTGCCTCCGAACTACACCCTCAGCCCCATTTTTTATTCATTTTGAAACAGGGTCTCCCTAAGTTAGGAGGACCTCACTAAGTAGCTAAGGCTGGCCGAGAACCTGTGATCCTTTTGTCTCAGCCTCCCAACTACTGGGATTACAAGCGTGCCACCAAATTTATCTCTAGTCCTTTACTACTATGTACAGGATATTTCCTCCTGACATCCTATAAGCACTCAAATTCAGCATATTTCCAAACTGAAATAATCCCGTTATCCATTTGCCCTCCAATTCTGAAATCTCTTCTTTTTAAAATTGCATTTTCTGACTTAAAATAGCATCACTAATCTTACCAGGGTCCCAAACCAGAAATCTAGGATGTGGTTTGAGGCTTTGTCTACTCCCCAACTTCTCATTCTAGCCAGTCAAGTCCTTTCTTTTTTTTTAAACCACCTCAGTACTTTCACATGGTTTTGAGAATATAGATCAGACTTCATGGCTTTTCAAGATTTCTCCCATATCTATCTCTGTAACTATTTCTTCATTCTCCTTCATAATTCCTCACTATTTGGTCTTTTTTGAAACCCAGCTAAGTTTCAACACTTTTAGGACTTGTTTCTTGACTCTACCACCCTACGATCACATCTGTCTTTTGTGGTCAAATTTCATAGCCTTTGTAGATGGTTCATCATGGATTATTTTACCTCCTGTGGGCCATTTGCAATGTCTGGAAACATCTTTGGTTGTCAAAATCCAGGTGTGAGGGTAGTCCACAGGTCCCTAGTCCATAGAGGACAGGGATGTTGCCATTCATTTTATAATGAACAGGACAGCACTCACAACAAAGAATTATTTGGCCCAAAATATCAGTAGTTCCAAGATTGATAAACCCCACCTAACATATTTGTTACATATTACTTGGCTTATTATTATTTTTCCTACTGGACAAGAAACCATGTTTTACTTGTTTTTGTACCCCTAAATCTTGATATAGGGTCTATCACATAGGAGTTGGATTAATTTTGGAAGAAAAGGGAATAAAGGAAGTAATAGGGATATATTTATTTATTTATTTATTTATTTTTTTGTGGTACTGGGGATTGAACTCAGGGGCATTCTACCTCTGACCTATACCCCCAGCCCTATTTTTTATTCTTTATTTTGAAACAGGGTCACACTCAGTTGTGGAGGGACTCACTAGGTAGCTGAGGCTGGCTGCGAACCCGGACCCTCCAGTCTCAGCCTCCCAAATGCTGGGATTACAAGCATGCACCACCATGCTTGGTTGGATATACTTATAAACTAGAAATGAGCAGCTAATCTGCTACCATGGGCTACTCACTAATTTCAATGACTTTTTCGCCCTTTGTCTTTCATTCATGTGTCCTCCCCCCCCCCCTTACTGGGGATGGAACCTGAGGGCATTGAACCTGAGGGCATTCTACCTCTGAGATATAGCCCCAGCCCTATATTTTTATTCTTTTTTTTTTTTTTTTTTGCGGTAGTGGGGATTGAACTCAGGGGCATCAACCTCCGAGCTATACCCCCAGGCCTATTTTTTATTCTTTATTTTGAAACCGAGTCTCGCTAAGTTGCGGAGTGCCTCACTAGGTAGCTGAGGCTGGCCGTGAACCCGGATCCTCTGGTCTCAGCCTCCCGAATGCTGGGATTACAAGCGTGCGCCACCACACCCAGCTCTATTTTTTTATTCTTTATTTTGAAACAGGGTATCACTAAGTTTTGGAGTGCCTCACTAAGCAGCTGAGGCTGGCTGCGAACCCGGACCCAGTTTCAGCCTCCCAAATGCTGGGATTACTAGCGTGCGCCACCACACCCGACTATTCTTGTGTATTTTGAGGATGACCAAACTTGTCTGTTTATTCAACAAACAATTGATTTGTTTAAAAATATATTGATACTTTATTCAGCATCACTTTAGGCTCTTGTCTTTTCATGTATCTTTTTGTCATTTATGAAGCAGTAAAAAAATCATTAATTAGGTTTTTGAAAAAGAGAAACAGTCTCCAACTTATGCTGGTTTGACTTAAGAATTTTCAACTTTATGATGGTGAGAAAGCAATACATACTCAATAAAAACTGTACTTTGAATTATGGATTTTTTTTCTTCTGGGCTAGCTGTATGCATTACAATACTCCTGTGATGCTGGGTGGTAACAATGAGCTGCACCTTCCACTCAGCCACATGATTAGAAGGGTAAATAACCAGTACTGTCCAGTGTACTGTGTTGCTAAGCTACATTTGGTAGGTTAGGTTTATTAAATGCATTCTTTTTTTTTTTTTTTGCGGTACTGGGGATTGAACTCAGAGGCATTCTACCTCCGAGCTATACCCCCAGCCCTATTTTTTATTCTTTAATTTGAAACCGAGTCTCACTAAGTTGCAGAGTGCCTCACTAGGTAGCTGAGGCTGGCCGCGAACCCGGATCCTCCGGTCTCAGCTTCCCGAATGCTGGGATTACAAGCGTGAGCCACCACGCCCGGCTTAAATGCATTCTTGATTTAACAGTATTTTCAATTTACAGTGAGCTGGTGGGGATGTAACCGCATTGTAAGTTGAGGCACATCTGTCATCCTATTGAATTCTTCTCAGAGGTTGGTTGTTCAAAACTCTGCAGGCATAATGACTTCAACAAATAAAGCAGTTGAATTACAACTGCAAGTGAAACAAAATGCAGAAGAACTACAAGACTTTATGAGGGATTTAGAAAACTGGGAAAAAGACATTAAGCAAAAGGACATGGAACTGAGAAGACAGAGTGGTGTTTCTGAAGAGGTAAATTAAATTCCTAATTTAGTATTCATGAAAACTTTTTAAGATAAAGTGTGGCTTTTAAAAAATGTTTTAATCCCTAGCAACACACACACACACACACATTTTGTGAAAATACTGAAATTGAAGTAATTTGCTTCACTGTCAATCTTAAGAAATTCTGCTTTTTAAAAAGTCTTTGTAATTTTTAAGTCTTAGTGAATAGTAACCGAAAGGATGACCGTATGATAATACTTTCAGGTAAATAAATACCATCATAAAATATGTAGGAATGGGTGTGTACATCTATGAAAATAATATGTATAGTTATATATTCATGATATGTTAGCATACAATATTGGCATAGAAATGCAAATGGTACCTAGGTTCAACCAAATAGTTTTCTTAAGACAGTATATTTAAAAATGGCTAAAATTATATTGTATATGCTGATGTGGAGACACTTCAGTTTGCTTTTGTTTTTATTTTTTTATTTTTTATTTTTTTAATTTTATTTTTTTGTGGTACTGGGGATGGAACTCAGGGGCATTCTACCTCTGAGCTATACCCCTAGCCCTATTTTTTTATTCTTTATTTTGAATCCGAGTCTCACTAAGTTGCGGAGTGCCTCACTAGGTAGCCGAGGCTGGCCGCGAACCCGGATCCTCCGGTCTTAGCCTCCTGAATGCTGGGATTACAAGCGTGCGCCACCACGCCCAGCTTCAGTTTGCTTTTAAATGTTCATTTATTACACTAAAGCCGAAGATCAGGTAGTTTTTAAAGTTTGAATTTAGGATTATAAATTAAAGGTATAATTAGGATATCCAGGTAATACTTTTCTTGTGACTAAGCAATGTTCAGCATTCATCAAAGGATGAATTAAACTTTTCAAGTATAATTTTCATTATAGGTAAAGATAGTAAATTGATATTTTGAAGCACTAAAAATTAAATTGAGAAATAACTTCTTACTTGAAAATAATATTTAGTGAGAATTTTAAATTTGGCTAGTTATACAAAAAGTAACAGAGCAGAGTGCTTAACACTGTGTGTTTTCTTTCCTCCCTAGAATTTACCTCCTATTCGAAATGGAAACTTTCGGAAAAAGAAGAAAGGCAAACCCAAAGAGTCTTCCAAAAAGACCAAAGAGGAAAACACAAAAAACAGGATAAAATCTTATGATTATGAGGCATGGGCAAAACTCGACGTGGTAAGTTAATCTAATCATGTGATCTTTTTTTTTTTTTTTTTTTTGTGGTACTGGGGATGGAACCCAGGGGCATTCTACCTCCAAGCTACACCCTCAGTCCTATTTTTTATTCTTTCTTTCTTTATTTTTTTTGGCGTACTGGGGATTGAACTCAGGGGCATTCTACCTCCGAGCTATGCCCCCAGCCCTATTTTTTTATTCTTTATTTTGAAACCGAGTCTCACTAAGTTGTGGAGTGCCTCACTAGGTAGCTGAGGCTGGCGGCGAACCCAGATCCTCCGGTCTCAGCCTCCCAAATGCTGGGATTACAAGCGTGCGCCACCACGCCCGGCTATTCTTTATTTTTGAAACAGGGTCTCACTAAGTTGTGGAGGGCCTCACTAAGTAGTTGAGGCTGGCTGTGAATCCAGATCCTCCGGTCTCAGCCTCCCAAGTACTGGGATTACAAGCGTGTGCTACCACACCCGGCTTTCATGTGCTTCTTAATATTTGAAGAAAATTTTCTTGGAGTTAGTTAATAGTCATGGCTTAAATGAAAAATAGAAACGATTCTTATGGCCTGTGTTTTCTGTTATAGACTGTGGAATAAAAATTTAATTACAAGTCTCTTTAGTTAAATAGATTAGGTTTTTTTTCCGTAATCTTTCAATGAATGGTGACTAGAACACCCAATATTCTTTCCTTTTTTCCTATTTTATCTTTCTTTTTTCTCTTTTTGCAAAAATATTACATAGAGGTCCAGTGTACTCTTCACTCAGTTTTCCCCACGGGTTATATCTTACTTAAGTATGTATAGTACAGATCAGAACCAGGAAATGGATATTGGTATAATGTCTATAGTCCTATGCTATTTTGTCACACATGTAGATCTAGGTAGCCCTCACTGCAGCTAAGATACAGAAGTTTCACATCACTACAAAAATCCCTTGTGCTACTGCTTTATAGTCACACTGGCCCCCTATCCTTCCTGCCATCTCTTGAATAGCCAGGATTCTAAGATAGTGATACTTCCAAAATAGAGCAACTCTGCTGATGCTTTGTTTGTTTTTGGTGGTACTGGGAATTGAACCCAGGGGCATTTTTACCTCCGAGCTACACCCCCAGCCCCATTTTTTATTCTTTACTTTGAAATGGTTTCAGTTGTGGAGGCCCTCACAAAGTAGTTGTGGTCCTCCTGTCTCTGCCTTCCAAGTACTGGGATTACAAGTGAGTGTTACCACGCCTGGCTTTTTAATAGACTGAAGAACTTGTAGAATACTGCTTTAAGATAATACCTTTGTGGCTAGTCTTCGGGCTGGAAGTGTGTGACAATAAAAGTAGACTGATCTTGATTTAAAAAATGTGGGCTATACCCTACTAAACCTGAAATAGCCAGTGTGTTGTATGTGTTTCCCATTTCCACACACGACACAGTGAAATTAGAGAATTACTATTAGTACTCTGCCTTAGAATATACCACCCAGAGCTCCGAGTAGTCATGGTCATGTCACCCTGTGAAAGGGAACTTATTGGGCCCCCCTTATTCTCTACTCTCACCCAACTTTTTTTTTTTAAATATGAAATGTGTCATGAATTTGCATGTCATTCTTGTTCAGGAGCCATGCTAATCTTCTCTTTATTGTTCCAATTTTAGTATATGTGCGGTTGAAGTGTGCATGACTCTTACCCTCTTTTGGGTTAATTTGGTTGGGAGTGTGTGTGTTGGAGGTGCGTGTGTTTGGAGGGATGCAGTAATCCAATATACATTCCTTTTTGGTCTTTTAAAAAGTGTTTATTAATCCCAGTACTTGGGAGGCTGAGATGGGAGGATCTGGGTTCGCGGCCAGCCTCAGCTACTTAGTGAGACCCTGTTTCAAAATAAAGAATAAAAAATAGGGCTGGGGGTGTAGCTTGGAGGTAGAAGGCCCCTGGGTTCAATCCCCAGTACTGCAAAAAAAAAAAAAAAAGTTTATCATAAGTATAATTAATGAAAAAGATTCATATGAAAATATGTTGGAGATATACGTTCTAAAGCATAATAATAAAATGAATACATGAGCCTACTGTGTTAAAGATAATTTCCCCAAAACTGTTGAAACTACAGGAGTGTTCCTTCACTATCCCAGTTTTTTCCCTCATGTTCCCAGATAATGACTATTCTTTTTTGCGGTACTGGGGTTGGAACCCAGGGGCATTCTACCTCCGAGCTACACCCCAAGCCCTATTTTTATTCTTTATTTTGAAACAGGGTCTCACTAAGTTGCGGAGGGCCTCACTAAGTAGTTGAGGCTGGCCGAGAATCTGTGATCCTCCTGTCTCAGCCTTCCAAGTACTGGGATCACAATTGTGCACCACTACGCCCGGCTGACTATTCTTATTTTCATGTTTACTATTTTCTCTGTACTTTTCTGTTTACCTTTTTTTTTTTTTTTTTGCGGTACTGGGGATTGAACCCACGGGCATTTTACCTCTGAACTGCACCCCCAGTCCTATTTTTTATTCTTTATTTTTAAAACAGGATCTCACTAAGTTCCAGAGGACCTCACTAAGTAGCTGAGGCTGGTGGGATCCCAGATCTCAGCCTCCCAAGTACTGGGATAACAAGCGTGAGCCACCACACCCTGCTTGTTTACCCTTTTTATTGAAACATAATATACATAAAGTCTCAGAATTTTAAGTGGTTAACCTTCTGAGTTTTTACTGCTATATTTATGTATGAAATGACAATCAAGATTCAGAGCATTTCCAGCATCCCAGAAGCCTCCATCCTAAAAGCAGCCACTATTCTGACCCTGCATACAGATAAGTTTTGCCAGTTTGGAATTTGAACTAAATATAATACACAGTAAGCATTGTTGTGTTTGGCTTCTTTGGCTATCATCTGATAATTCCCATATTGTGAGTAACAACGTTTTCTTTTTAATTGCTGGCCAGAATTCTCTGTGGATACATCACAATTTGTGTGTCCACTCTCCTGTTGTTATATGTCTGAGCTTCTAATTTGGAGCCAAAATGAATAAACCTGCTGTGAATATTCTTATACATGTCTTTTTATGGAGATAAACACCTGGGAGGGGATTTGCTGGCCCATAGTTTATGCATTTTGCTTTAGAAAATACTGTTGAGCAGTTTTCCAAATTAGTTGTGTTTTATTTTTTTAAATAAAAACAAGACCAAGGCTAAAAGCTTGCCGTCTGTTTCAGTATTATCCCAGTATAAGAGAAGTATAATTTTAGGTCTTGGATTTATTGCTGTTGGAAATGAAACTTTCTGAACATAGTTTATTCTCATTTCAGTAGTATAGTCTGCCCTCACTTTGCCTCTTCTTATATAGCCTATTGCTTTTTATAAGTCAGTGTTTTCTTATAATGCTCTTTCTTGAAAGGTATCATTCCAGAAAATTTCTTATAGAAATGCTTCCTACAGTCATGTACTCATTTAACATCTGTTGAATAAGTGCTTGCTCATCCGGTCATTCCATCCTGATTGTACTGCCTGCTTATAGATGTCTTTTTAGTGTATATGTATAATATACAGTGTTTACTTACCATTCCCTTCTAGTTCAGATCTGAGTGGCTGCTTTAGTGACCTGCTGCAGTTGGTTTTCTATGCATGTCATCAAAGAAGGGGTGGGTAATCTTGGCTACAATGTTGGTAGGCTAATGCTGTTACCTAGAATCTTCATGCTAAACTCATAGCTGAATTCCACTCTGTTTTAATGTTCATTCAGTAAGACCAAAGCATAGATTTTGTTTTTTAATTTATTGGTAATTTTTCTTACATAAATAAAGTTTGTGTCTAAATGAGCTTTAATGAACGTAATGCTTGTTGGTTTAAGATATCTTACTGTTGTTTGGAGTGATAGATATGACACTTACCCTGACATTGTATACATGTATTTAAATATCCCATAAACATGTACAATTATTATGTGTCAAAAATAAAAAATAGGTCTAGTAAAAATCATTATTTTAGCATATATGATAAAATATGACTTTGAAAAATCCTGATGGGGTCTATGAAATTATTGATTAGCATGAAAGAGAACGTGTACTTATATTTCTTTGGTAGAGTCAGCTATATTTTGGAATACGTGGTAAGACAATGTATAACATAGTGAGTGAACATTCTCTGGAGGAGGCAGATAGCCTAGATTTAAATCCTGACCAGGTCTTTTACTTAGCTGAGTAACTTTAGTGTTTCATTTTTCTCAAGTGAAAAACATGGATAATTGTATCTTCCTCATAGGTTGTTGTGAGGATCAGGAGTTAATTGTGCTCTATAAGCAGTTTTTGTTGTTTTATAGTAAGGAGGACAGGTTTTTTGTTTTTTAAGAACCCTTTCTCTACTATTGGGTGTTTTCATTAGTTCAGAGTATTTGCAAACTTCTTTCATGTCAACCTGTAATACCTCACCATGCCTATTTTGTGATTTAGGAGTAACTAGATTCTATTGATTCAGCTTACATTATGAATTCAAAGTCAGATAAAGTGGTTTAGATCTTGGTTTACTAAATAGGGACACCTTTTTCTCTGGATATAATCTTAACAATGAGAGGTTATTCAGATTGTTTGAGTAGACTTTTAGATTGTAATAATTTAAGTTCTGTTCAGAATACCACCCCCCCTCCACCATGGTCATGCAGTTACAAGCACTACTCTCCCGCTTATTATTTCAGGACAGTATCCTTGATGAACTTGATAAAGAAGATAGTACCCATGATTCTGTATCTCAAGAATCGGAGTCAGAAGAAGATGGAATTCATGTAGATTCACAAAAGGCTCTTGCTCTGAAAGAAAAGGTACTTTTTAACTTATCTTTAGATTTTTTCATGTAAGCAGGATATATAGAAAATCACGTACATTCTAAAATTTCTTCAGCATGTTTAGGGGTTGTTCAAATTTTAAGTTATTTCTGGTCATATCCCTATTGGGAGGCAGTATAGCATAGTGGTTGGGAGTACATCCTCTAGATCCAGATTAATTACCTGTTTCAAATTTGTAACCATTTCTTGAAACTACCTATACCTCAGTTTTCTCAGCTGTAAAATGAAATTAATAATACTACTAAACCTCAATGGTTTGTTGTATTAAATGAATTACATATAAAGTACTTAAGACTATACCTGGAGTTGTTCCATGGTTTTTAGTAGACAGAAGTAACTTGAAATCAGTATAATTCTGGCATAAATATTCTACTACTTTTTTGTTGTTGTTGTTGTTTTAGTTTTTAGTACTGGGGGTTGATCTCAGGGGCATTCTCCTTCCAAGCTACAGCCCTATTTTTTACTCTTTATTTTTGGAACAGTGTCTCACTAAGTTGCGGAGGCCTTACTAAGTAGCTGAGTCTGGCCATGAAGCCAGATCCTCCTGTCTCAACCTCCCAAGTACTGGGATTACAAGCATGCCCCACCACGCCCGCTATATTCTACTACTTTGTATCCAGGCCATGTGGTTATTTTTTGGAATTCTCAACATTTCTCTGAGAGAGACCTGACTTTAAAAAAAAATTTTTTTTGTGTGTGTGTGTGTGTGGTACTGGGTATGGAACCCAGGGGCATTCTACCTCCAAGCTACACCCCCTGCCCTATTTTTTATTCTTTATTTTGAAACAGGGTCTCACTAAGTTGGGAAGGGCCTCACTAAGTACTCAGCCTCCCAAGTACTAAGTCTCAGCCTCTCAAGTACTGGGATTACAAGCATGCGTCACCATGCCTGACTAAGGCCTGACTTTTGTAAAATCAGTTATATTCCTTTTCAAAAAGATAGAACCCTTTTTAGATTAGACTTTCTTTTTTTTTTTTTTGTGGTACTGGGGATGGAACCCAGGGGCATTCTACCTCTGAGCTACACTCTCAGTCCTATTTTTTGTTCTTCATTTTTGAAACAGGGTCTCACTAAGTTGCAGAAGGCCTTACTAAATAGCTGAGGCTAGCTACAAACCTGGATCCTCCCATTTCAGCCTCCCAAGTACTGGGATTACAAGCATGCACTACCACGCCCGGCTAGATTAGACTTTCTTTTCTTATATTTCTGTGAGTTGATACTGTCAATAAAAGTTTAATGCAGGGTATTTAACTTTTTTTTTTTTTTTGTGGTACTGGGGATTGAACTTGGGCATTCTACCTCTGAGCTACACCCCCAGCCCTTTTTATTCTTTATTTTTTATTTTTTTGTTGTACTGGGGATTGAACCCAGGGGAATTCTACCTCCGAGCTACCCCCAGTCCTATTTTTTATTCTTTATTTTGAAACAGGGTCTCACTAAGTTGCGGAGGATCTCACTAAGTAGCTGAGGCTGGCCGAGAACCTGTGATCCTCCCGTCTCAGCCTCCCAAGTACTGGCATTACAAGTGTGCACCACCACGCCTGGCCTATTTAACATTTTTCTGCCATAGCCCTTGGGTTATACTCACATAATGACTTATATGATGAATTTTAGCACTCATAAAGATACCATTTTGTTTAATTTTCTTTTCTTTCAGGGCAATAAATATTTCAAACAAGGAAAATATGATGAAGCAATTGAATGCTACACAAAAGGTATGGCTGCTGATCCCTATAACCCTGTGCTGCCAACCAACAGAGCATCCGCATACTTTAGATTAAAAAAGTAAGTACTTTCCATACTGTGTGTGAATGGCTTATCTGTATGTGGAGACTGATTTTTTAAAAGTTTTCATAATAAACTGTGAGATAGATTGAAAATACATTGCATTTCTTTTTCACTGTAAATTCTTATCTTATTCCCCATTACTGAGTTATTTTATTTAAACCATTGTAAATATCTGGGTACTCAAACCATTCTCTTATAGCTCACTTTACTAAGGTGTTCCTCCTTTAGAAGTTGAGTAATGATGTTTTTACCTAATTAAAAAAAAATTAGTTGGGTAAAAATTTTTAGAAATTAATTTCCCTTTATTTGAAAAATTGCTTATGTACTAGCGAACTTTCATTATGGTAAACTTGAAATATGTTCCAACATTTGTTTATCTTTAAATCATACTGACTTTTTAAGTAAATACTTACTTTTGAGGGACATAAATACGTACTTTTTTTTTT
Source organism: Graphiurus murinus (assembly GCA_004027655.1). Taxonomy (NCBI): domain Eukaryota; kingdom Metazoa; phylum Chordata; class Mammalia; order Rodentia; family Gliridae; genus Graphiurus; species Graphiurus murinus. The sequence goes on from PVLC010005210.1 coordinate 18,421, forward strand.
TTTTTGTGGTGCTGGGGATTGAACCCAGAGGCATTCTACCTTTGAGTTACACCCTCAGCCCAATTTTTTATTTCTTATTTGGAAACAGGGTCTTACTAGGTTGATGAGAGTCTCACTACTTGCTGAGGCTGTCCTTGAACCTGTGATCCTCCTATCTCAGCCTCCCCAGTACTGGGACTATAAGCATGCGCCTGGCTTGTGTACTGTTTTATATGCGAGTAATTGACCCATCATAAGAATTTTTTTAAAAACATACTGCAAGCCAGGCATGGTGGTGCATACCTGCAATCCCAGTACTTGGGAGGCTGAGACTGAAGATTATAGGTTGGAAGATAGCCTCAGCAATATAGCAAGACTCAGCAACCTAGTGAGATCCTGTTTCAAAATGAAAAATCAAACAGGTTAGGGGTATAGTTTATAGGTATAATATACCTGGACTCAATCTCCAGTACCATATAAACAAAACAAAATACCATAAAGGAAGACATTTGAACTGTGCTAATTATTTGTAAATATATATTATATTGCTACCTGAGTTTTTGTTATTTAAATAGCATACTTTTAGGCCTTGGAAATTTATATTAATATCTTGGCAAATAGGGGGATATATTTTGAAATACTTGATATCTGTAATACATGTATTATATATGTTTTGAAGAATAATATGAAAAAAACTCATTTTCCAACTTGAGATTCCAATAGAACATTACTATTATATTTGAAGCTCCATTGATACTCCTTTCCATATTCTGTCCCTTGTCTCCCTCTCACATTGTGTATTTGTCATTCTTTTGATTTTAAAAGAAGGTCCATTATAAGTTTGTATCCCTAAATAATTTATCATGTAATTTTGCTTATTTTTGAGCTTTAAACATGTATCTTATTGAGGAGAATTGTAGGTTTGAGGCCAGCCTCAGCAACTTAGTGAGATCTGCAAAATAAAAAAATAAATAGGGCTGGGGATATAGCTCAGAGATAGAATGCCCCTGGGTTTAATTCCCAGTACTCTCTCCCAAAATATACCATATCATATGTAGTCTTTTGTGGCTCACTTATTTCTCTGAATATTAAATTTCTATGGTTCATTCTTGTTTTGCCTATAGCTCATTTTCATTGTGATATATAATTCATTTTTAGGAATATATTTTTATGTACTCATTATCCTCTTTGTAAATTGTTGGTTGGTTCCTTTCTTCTCTCCCTTCCTCCCAACTTCCTTTTCTTCCTTACTTGAAACATTGATTCTAAGATTTTTACATGCATTTCTTGGTGTTGGTTAATAAGGTCTGCAAATGTTCAGCTTTATAGGGTGAATGACTAATTGTTGCAAAGGTAGGTTGTGCAACCTTATATGTTGGGAATGGGATTAAATGGAATTATAAATGTAATCCCAGCTGGGCGTGGTGGCACACGCTTGTAATCTCAGTACTTGGGAGCCTGAGACAGGAGGATCCAGGTTCGCAGCCAGCCTCAGCTACTTAGTGAGACTCTCCACAACTTAGTGAGACCCTGTTTCAAAATAAAGAATAAAAAATAGGACTGGGGGTGTAGCTCAGAGGTAGAATGCCCCTGGATTCCATCCCCAGTGCCAAAAAACAAACAAACAAACAAATGTAATCCCATTACATTGTATAATGGGATTCTTATACAGTCCCTTTAGCATTATATAAAAATGCCTGTTCTGTATCCTTATCGGCACTGATATAATTAGGCTACTTTATTGTCTTAAGTCTAGTGGGTATAAAGTGATATTTCATCAACTTATTAATGAGATTGAACATCTTATGTGTTCATATACCATTTATATATTTTTTCTGTGGAACACCTATTTTGACTCTTTTTCTGTTCTTTATTCTGGATACCAGTCCTTTGGCACTTTTTTATAGTTATCTTCTGCCAGTTGGTGACTTATCGTGTCTTTTCTTTTTTTTTCAATACTGGGGATTGAACCCAGGGGCATTCTACCTCTGATCTATACCCCCCAGTCCTATTTTTTTATTCTTTATTTTGAAACAGGGTCTCACTAAGTTGTGGAGAGCCTCACTAAGTAACTGAGGCTGGCCACGAACCCGAATCCTCCGGTCTCAGCCTCCCAAATACTGGGATTACAAGCATGTGCTACCACGCCCGGCTTTGTCTTTTCTTTATTAAATCTTTTTAAACAAATTCCTCCTCTTCTTTTTCCTCCTCCTCCTCTCTGGTTTTTTTTTTTTTTTTTTTTGTGGTATGGGGGATTGAACCCAAGGGTGTTCTACCTCTTACTACACCCCTAGCTCCATTTTATTTTATTTTAAAATTTGAAACAATGTCTAGCTAAATTGCTGAGGCTAGCCTCAAATCTGCAATCCTCTTGTCTCAGTTTCCCAAGTAGTGGGACTATAGGTGTGCGCCACAGTACCTGGTTTCTTCCTTTTGTGTGTGTGTGTGGGGGAGGGGGTACTGGGGATTGAACCCAGAGGCATTCTACCTCCAAGCTACACTCCCAGTCCTATTTTTCATATTCTTTATTTTGAAACAGGGTCTCACTAAGTTGCAGAGTGCCTCACTAAGTAGCTGAGGTTGGCCGTGAACCTGGATCCTCCAATCTCAGCTTCCCAAGTACTGGGTGGTGTCTTCCTTTTTAATTGGCTTTATTTTCAATCCTAGAGTTAGGTAACACTTCATTTCATAAAATGGAATAAATATCCCTGAAAAGAAATTCTTAATTTTAATATATTTCACTTTACTGATTTTTAAAAGATTAAAGTTAAAAAAATGATTTGTTAAAAAATATTTCCATTTTGAGCTCATAATAAATAGTCTTCTCTTAGCCTGGTGTGGTGGCGCTTGCCTGTAATCCCAGTACTTAAGAGGCTGAGACAGGAGGATCTCAGATTTTAGGACAACTTCAGCTAGTAGTGAGACTCTTATCAACCCTAGCAAGACCCTGTTCCAAAATAAGAAATAAGATTGGAACTTTAAGAGCCTCAGGTTTTCTGTATTTTCTTCTAAAAATAAATTTAAGTTTTACTTTTCTTTTTTTGTTATGGTACGGGGGATTGAACCCAGGGGCATTCTACCTCTGGCCCTCTATACCCCTGGCCCTATTTTTTTTTTTTTTTTAATTTTTATTTTGAAACAGGGTCTTGCTAGGTTGATGAAAGTCTTACTGCTTGCTGAGGCTGTACTTTAACCTGTGATTGGTGATCCTCCTGTCTCAGCCTCCCAAGTACTGGGATTACAAGCATGTACTACCACACCTGTCAAGTTTTGCTTTGCTAAGTTCCACAGATGCTGGAGCTAGTATTCTAATTTTATATTTTTCTATACAGATATGCCAGTTGTTCTGGTCCTGTTTATGAACAGCCTTGCTTTCCCTGTGAATCTGCAGCACTACCATTGTTGTGTGTCTTTGACATGATTCACTTGCTCATCTCTGTTCTTTACATTGCTCTGTTGCCTATCCCTGTATTCATTGCATATTATCTTTGATTACCATAACATTATAAATCTTAATATTTGCTATGGGGCATATTCTCCTACCTTATTCTTCAGGAATGTCTTGGGGTTTTTTTGGACTTTTGCTCAGCAATATAAATTTCAGGAATGTCTTGAGTCTTTTTGAACTTTGCTCAGCAATATAAATTTTAGAATCATTGTTTCAAATTCTTTGAAATATCCTGTTGAGATTTTGATTGGAATTATATTGGATATATAGATAAGTTTGGAGAAAATTATTTTCTTATTTTTTGTAACTTATTGTAGGATGTGAAATATCTCTACTTCAGTCTTCTTTAATGTCTTTGAAGAGTCTGACAATTTTCTGTATCAGTGTTTTGTATATTTTCATTATTTTTTCTTGTCTTTTGTTACTGGTATGTAGTAAAGCAGCCACATTGCTAAACTTTCATTATTTTTATTAGTGTCTCTAGATGTTTTGAGTTTTCTATATAGGTCATCATGTCTTCTGAGATAATGTTAGCTTTTTGACTGGCTCCCAGTGTTTTTAACCTTGCCTGCCTGCCTGCCTGCCTGCCTGCCTGCCTCCTTCCCTCCCTCCCTCCTTCCCTCCCTCCCTTTCTTTCTTCCTTCTTTTCCCTGTACTGAGGATTGAACCCAGGGGCATTCTTCCTCTGAGCTATACCCCCAGCTCTGTTTTTATTTTGAAACAGGGTCTCACTAGGTTGCTGAAGTTATCCTTGAACCTGTGATCCTCTTGTCTTAGCCTCCCAAGTACTGCGATTACAGGTATGTGCCACCATGTCCATCTTTTATTTTTCTTTCTTGTGGAACTGCATTGATGAGAACCTCTAATACAGTGATGAGAGAAAGCAGTAGTATTGGGCCTTCTTGTTTCTTTTATTAAAGGGAATGCTATTAAAAGATGACCATTAAGAATTACCACTTTTGCTGGGTATGATGGTGCATGCCTATAATTCTAGCTACTTGGGAGAATGAGGTAGGAGAACCACAAGTTTGAAGCCAGCCTCAGCATCTTAGTGAGATCTTGTCTCAAATATAAAAAAGACTGGGATGTAGCTCAGTATAAAGTAGGCCCTAGATTCAATTCCCATTATAGGAGGGAAAAAAGAATTATTGCTTTTAGTAGGCTTAATTAAAAGAGATGGGAAACATGACTTTAATTGGGGAGTAAATCTCTTTTTTAGGGATTTCAGAAACTTTGGAACTGTTGGTTTAATAAATTATCTTTATTAGCTTCATTTATTTTAATTTTTTTTTTCAAATTGCAGATTTGCTGTTGCTGAGTCTGATTGTAATTTAGCAATTGCCTTAAATAGGAATTATACAAAGGCTTATGCCAGACGAGGTGCTGCTCGATTTGCTTTGCAAAAATTAGAGGATGCTAAAGAAGGTACTAATACTTTTTAGATCATTATTATCTAAAAAATTCTTTAACAGTTGAATAGTTTAACAGACAGTATACAAAGAATACTAAAGTACAGTTAACTACCTTCAGAGAGATATTTGAACAAAGCTCATTTCTGTAATTTAAAAGTTATCTTGTTTTGGAAAAGAATGCATTATTTACCCCCAGTCAGACTTTGGTCCAGTTTCTCATTTCATCATCTACTGTCATGCCATGTGTGACCTGTGTATCTTCTCTGATTTTCAGTTTCTTATCTGTGAAATAAGAGATTAAAACCTCTTGTTGGCTGTTGTGAAGCAAGAGATGTGCACATAATGCTCTTAATATGTTTTTATTTGTAAATCCTAAGCTGCATGTTATTCTATAAAATTGGATTTGTGTAGTAAAAGTTATAAAGTCTGAATAAAGCTGATATCTAATAGATTTTGCTGCTTCTTGGTTTAGGGTTATACACCCTGTCATAGCAAGTGTTCTTGAAGTTGGTGGAAGATGGTTTGTTTTTGTTTTTGGATTCCGTTAGGAACTTGTCTGCCCTGAAGGAGAATGAAAAAACTCCAGTTTCTTAATTAATTTTACTTATTTCTTTTTTTTTTTTTTTTTTTTTTTTTTTGGGCAGTACTGGGAGTTGAACTCAGGGGCATTCTACCTCCGAGCTACACCCCCAGCCCTATTTTTTATTCTTTATTTTGAAACCGAGTCTCACTAAGTTGCGGAGTGTCTCACTAGGTAGCTGAGGCTGGCCGCGAACCCGGATCCTCCAGTCTCAGCCTCCCGAATGCTGAGATTACAAGCGTGCGCCACCACGCCCGGCTTAATTTTACTTATTTCTTAGTTCTCCATTTTCTGTAGGATAGTTGCCTACTTGTCACTTCGCCTTATTGTTTTGTACAGGTTTTAAAAATGCTTACCGTTTCAAAGATTCTTTTATCTGCTATTTCACTCAGATTATGAAAAAGTATTAGAACTGGAACCAAATAACTTTGAAGCAACGAATGAACTCAGGAAAATTAATCAGGTAAACTATAATATTTAAATGCATTATTTATGGCCTTTATTTGATGAAGTTAGAGCTTTCAGTATATATTTTATACTATCAGTTTCTTAGCAGAAATTTCCTAATTTTATTTTGTTGTAATATAGAGTTTTGCCAAATACATTTGCAAGTTAGAAGTAGTATAAAGGTATTTAAAGATCCTTTGCCAGGCATGGTGGTACACACCTGTAATCCCAGTACTTGGGAGGCTGAGACAGGAGGACACAAGTTCAAGGTCAGCCTCAGCAATTTAGTAAGACCCTATTTCAAAAACCAAAAAGGGAGGGGGTCTGGGGGGGTAGCTTAGAGGTAGAGTGCCCTAGATTCAATCCTCTGTACTAAATTAAAAAAATACAAGAGCTGACCGTGGTGGCACATGCTTGTAATCTCAGTATTTGGGAGACTGAGACTGGATGTGGCCAGCCTTAGCTTCTTAGTGAGGCTCTCCGCAAGTTAGTGAGACCCTGTTTCAAAATAAAGAATAAAAAATAGGACAAGGGGTGTAGCTTGGAGGTAGAATGCCCCTGGATTCAATCCCCAGTACCCCCCCCCCCAAAAAAAAAAAAAACCTCCCAAAAAACGGATCCTTGAGTATCTTTTGTGTATATGTGTGTGGTGCTAGGAATTGAGCCCAGGGGCATTCTACCTATTTTATTTTGAAACAGGGTTTCTCTAAGTTGCTGAGAGCCTCATTAAGTTGCTGAGGCTGGCTTTGACCTGCTATACTCTTGTCTCAGCCTCCCTAGTATTAGGATTATAGGTGTGTGCCACCATGCCCAGCTGAGCATCATTTATAGAAGCTGCTGATGTCACTAGGACTACTACATTTTCCCAAATGGTAGAATTAATTTTTCTTTATTTCTGTTTTCTTGTTTGATTTTCTGTTTTGTTTTTGGCATATTCTTTGATTTTTGTGCTAAACTTTTGCACATTCCTTTGATTTTGTACTTATTTTGTTCCCACATTGTAGTTTGTATCTTAGCAAAAGTAATACTAGTTTTTAACAATAACAAAATAGGTGTTGAGTATAAAATTAGTTTTCTAATGATATTGAGCAATTGCAAATTCCTTTCATTTTACTTTTTGAATAAATGTTATTAATTGTTTTGTCATGTTTGAAACACTGAGAAAAAATGACAATGATTAGGGAAAATCTGCTTGTAAATATACATAAAATCTGTTGGTAAAGATATCAACTTCATTATAATTGTGAACTGTATTATCTTGTATGTTGTCTTAGGTCAAATAGTGACTGAACATTAAATTTGAGAAATTTGGTGATATGATTTTTTTTTTTCCTTTTTTTTGCAGTACTGGGGATTGAACTCAGGGTCTTGTGAATACTAGGCAAGTGCTTTGCCACTGAGTTACATCCCCAGTCGTTTTTAATTAATTTTTAGACAGGGTCTTGCTAAGTTGCTCAGACTGGCCTCAAACTTGTGATTCTCCTGCTTCAATCTCCTGAGTAGCTGGGATTATAGGCCTGCACTACTGTGCTTGGCTGATATGATTTTAACTGTTTTATGTTTGGAAACAGTCCCCAGAATAGTGCCTGACCTGTATAGAAACTAAGTAAATATTTGTTGATTAAGTAAATGAACACCTATCTTTCATGGGTACTACTTGTTTAAATTGGGAATAAGAAGCACACATATAGCTGGGTAGAGTAGCACAGGTCTGTAATCCCAGTACTTGGGAGACTGAAACAGGAGGATCCCAGGTTCCAGGCCAGCCTTAGCAATTTAGTGAGACCTTGTTTCAGAATAAAAATAAAATAAAAAGGACTTGAGGGTTTACCTCAGAGGTAGAATGCCCCTGGGTTCAATTCATGGTACCAGAGGGAAAAAAAAGCTACATATATTTAATTTTTTTTGTTTTTTTTTTTACTGTAATAAATAGAGGGACTGAATTAAAGTATAAAATGTTGTTTCAATCATTTCAAGGTGGCAGAAATTCTAACATGTTTGAGAAATTTCTTTTTTTTTTTTTTGGTCTTGCAAGAGATTGAACCCAGGGACATTTCCTGACCCTATTTTATTCTTTATTTTGAAACAGGGTAGCACTAAGTTGCTGAGAGCCTTGATAAGTTGTTGAGGATGTTCATGAACCTGGGATCTTCCTGTCTCAGCCTCCCACATACTGAGATTATAGTCATGAGACACCATGCCCAGCTAGTAATTTACAGTTTAAAGCCCAGTATGTATGCATTTTGCATTACTTGTTTTATTTTAGCTGACTGTTGTGTTTCCTAGACTTTACCATCCAAAGAAAACTCACATCCAAAGGAAGCTGCTACAGTGATTAAGTCAAATGAAGGAGGGAAACAACAAATTGAAGAACAAAAGAATAAGCAGCAAGCCATTATAGAGAAAGATTTGGTAATCTGAAGGAATTCTGACATATACTAAATATATTTTTCTGGGTGTTTACTCTTGTTTTGTTTGTATCATTTAAATTTCTGCCTTCTCTAATATTAGGTTAAAATTCTTGAGTAGGAACTGGAAATTGAATACCCTAAAACTTCTGGAGCCTACTGATTCATAATTTGAATAATTGATGACTTAATATATAAATTTAAAAAGTAGTTATAGAATCATTTAAGTTTAGGGAACAAATTATTTTTGAGTGTTCCTAACATTCACATACAGATAGTTACAAATATAATGGAGATTACAATTTATTTTTATAATGTACTTTATTCATTCATTCGGGGCTTTTTTTGGACTGAAATTCCATTACAGGTCTGGTTGAGGACATTTAATGTCTTTATAACCTTTTGTGGGCATATAGAGAATTCTTAAAAAATACTTATTACATACATAATTATAATATCTGAATGATTGTAAATAAATATTACATTTTAGTACATTTTAATTTGTTCTGTATTTAGTCATATAATGTTACTGAGGAGTAGGCTGTTCAGTGTTACTTGATAAAAATTATTTAAGTTAGAAAGTTCTTTTGTACAGTTTCTAGAGTACTGAAGACAATATAACATTTGGCCTTTTATTAAAATGTGTTTTTAAATTTAACTTTGTATAATAGAATAATGATAAATGCTGCAAAGTGATATAGAATACTTTTTTTTTTTTCCTTTTTAGTACTGAAAAGAATAACAACATTTAAAAAATAGCCTACATTAACTAATTCTAAAACATGTTTCATCAACCAAGTTTTGTTTTTGGAGGGGAATTGAGTCCAGGGGCATTCTACCTCTGAACTATACCCCTAGTCCTTTTTTTTGAAACAGGGTCTTGCTAGGTTGCTGAGGCTGGCCTCAAACCTGTGATTCTCTAGTCCTGGTCTTCCAAGTACTGGGATTGCAGGCTTGTGCCACCATCCTTAGATTTTTAAAAAATTTTAAAATTTTTTGTGGTACTGAGGATTGTACCCAGGGCCATTCTATTTATGAGTTATACTCCTAGCCCTTTTAAAAATTTTTTGTTTTGATGCAGAGTCAAACTAGGTTGCTGAGAGTCACTGTGCTGCTGAGGCTGTCCTAGAACCTACAATCCTCCGGTCTCAGCCTCCCAAGTACTAGGATTGCAGGTGTGTGTTACCACACTTACCTTGGTTTAGATTTTTAATAATTAAATCATACTGTAATTACTGACATTTTATTTTATATATTATATTTATTTTTTGTGGTACTAGGGATTGGACCCAGGGACATTGTACCTCTGAGACCCCAGCCCTTTTAATTTTTTTTTTTTTTCAATTTTGAAACAGGGTCTCCTTAAGTTGCTGAGGCTTGTCTTGAGCCTGTCATCCTCCTCTCTTAGCCTTCCAAGTATTGATATTACAAGTGTGTGCCACCATGCCCAACATTTTATACATTTTAATTGCTGATATAATATCGGTGAATATTCTTATAGTATTTCTTAAGATTTTAAATCAGTTGATTTTTCAGCATATTTTTTGATTCGATACTTCTTTCCAAATGATAGGGGAATGGATTTTTTAAAGAGGGAAAATATGAAAGAGCAATTGAATGCTACACTCGAGGTATGGCAGCAGATGGTGCTAATGCCCTTCTTCCAGCTAACCGAGCAATGGCCTATCTGAAGATTCAGAAGTAAGTATTGGCTACATTTTAACACTTTCCAGGATGAAAATTTATCATAAATTGGCATATTAATTAACTGACAATTAAAGAAGAGAAAAATTAAGAATGTGTGTACATGTAATGTAGTACCAAGCACAAAGTACATATTTAGTAAATATTAGTCTTTGTTAATATTTTTCACTTTTAATATTCTGACATTACACAATTTAGTTGCTTTATGTGATTTTGAATCATTGGTTTAAAGATTATTCTTGGCTGGGCGTGGTGGTGCATGCTTGTAATCCCAGTACTTGGGAGGCTGAGACTGGAGATTGTTGGATTTCTTGCTAGCAAATGAAAATTGTGTATTAATTTAAAATTAAATTGTGAGGCCTGAATTCTTGGATTTGAGTAATGCTGAGAATAACACCTTCTTACAGGTGAGAGATTTTGTTTATGTATATGAAACCTCTAGTTTATTGTATTGATTTTATTGATTTAGTTGACTCCCATGTTATTAGAGTATATACAACAAGCTAGCAGAGTATTATTTTAAATCAAAAGAATTATATTACTCTTATTTGTAAAGTGTATCTTTTAGATTCGCACTTAGTATTAGAAGTTTTCTCCACTACATGGAAACTTGTATTACAAACTACATAAAGAATATCAAAGGAGTAGCTTTTCAATCTTGAATATTTCTTAGCTGAGTTGCTGAGACTGTTTCAGTTTCTGACTCTGATTTTATTTGGGATGTATTTTTTTTTAAAGGAACAGCTGGGCATGATGGTGCATGCCTATAAACCCAGTACTTGGAAGGCAGAGATAGGAGGATTGCAAGTTCAGGGCTAGCCTCAGGCAACACCTTGTAGTTTTAATTCTTACAAACTCTGTCAAATTAGAGCTGATGAGATTGGTAGAAGGGGAGAACCAGTAGTGTAGTCAGCCTTTTCTATCAGCATGTGGGGTAAGAGTAGTAAGAAGAAATTCACCTAGTTAGGCCAGCCAATGTATCTAGAGAACATGGTTTCTAGAGGTGTTAGCCTGTATTAATAGGTAGTGTCAGCTAGGCATCCTTTAGTTATAGTGGTGGAGTGTGTGAGCTTGCAAGTTGTAGAATGGAGGTTGGAAGATGGTGGGTGTCAGAAACTCTGAGGATATAGTAAGATAATCAGAAATGAGACTAGAAATTTGGGACAGGACTCCAGCCCTTGAAGAAGATTGATCAAAAACCATTCTTGAGAGAGCAGAGTACAGATTTAGAGATAGGCTAAGAGGAACAGGGTTGTAATGACAGATTAACTTGCTAATCACATGGGCAAGTCACAGACATACACCAGTAACCACTATCATAGCTCAGTTTTTGTTCCACCAGAATGAAGAAAGTTTAATTCCCAAAAGTGATTCACCAGCAGTCAAAAATAAACTAAATCTGTGTGCTTGGGGTGGAACCAAGTATTCTACCATTGGAGCTACATTCCCAGCCCCTCAAATACTTGTTAAAATAAATCACACAGCTTAAGCATATTATAATTCTACATAAACTATCATAATGAGCTTCACCTTTTTCATTTCTTATTCTAGAGTTATTAGGTACTCAACTATCTTTATCCATTCTGACTTCAACTTTATTTGGGATATAGTTTTTTTTTTTAAAGAAGCCGTGGTGGCTGGGCACAATGGTGCACACCTGTAATTCCAGTACTTGAGAGGCTGAGGCAGGAGGATTGCAGGTTCAGGGCCAGCAACTTAGCGAAAACTTGTTTCAAAATAAAAGATTAAAAAAAGGACTTGGGTGTAGCTTGGAGGTAAAGTGCCCCTGGGTTCAAAACAACACAACCAAACACCAAAGAAGCTATGTTGGCTTTTTGTAGTGCCAAATACTCTTTTTTTCAAATCCATCCTTCCCTTCTGTAAGGCAAAACATGAACTATTAAAAAAGTGACAACACATGACTAAATACAAAGTAAATATGGAAATTAGCCTAAATCTCTCTTTCTCTCTGTCTCTCTCTGTCTCTCTCTCTAGATATTCCCAGTGACCCCCAAACACACTCCTTCCAATTTTTTTTTTCTTTAACAATTATACTTCTTAGTTCCCAGATCCATCATGCAAGCAAAGTGAGTACTTCTTAAGCCGGGCGTGGTGGCGCACGCTTGTAATCCCAGCATTCGGGAGGCTGAGACTGGAGGATCCGGGTTCGTGGCCAGCCTCAGCTACCTAGTGAGGCACTCCGCAACTTAGTGAGACTCGGTTTCAAATAAAGAATAAAAAATAGGGCTGGGGGTGTAGCTCGGAGGTAGAATGCCCCTGAGTTCAATCCCCAGTACTGCAAAAAAAAAAAAAAAAAAAAAAGTGAGTACTTCTTGCTTCAACATTCAGAGTATTTTCAATTTCCCAACTGGGGGAGGGGGAGAGGAAAAGGATCCAGGAGTATTAGATATTTGATCTAGAAACAGGGTTGAGGGTTGGTCACATAAATAAGTAGTCTTTGTTGTTAGAACTGGAACTGGGCTAAGACTTGGTGTAGCAGAGACTTTTCTTACTGTTGACTGGGGATGGTGTTGATGCCGTAGCAGGAGTAGAGCTAGAGCAAGCCCACCTGACTGATGGTCAGAAGAAGCTTGGGTTCAGGAGCTGGGCAAGGATTATACTGTTTTCTGAACTGCCTCTGTTATTTCTTTTTTTTTTTTTACAGTACTGGGAGTTGAACTCAGGGGCATTCTACCTCTGAGCTATACCCCCAGCCCTATTTTTTATTCTTTATTTTGAAACCGGGTCTCACTAAGTTGCGGAGTGTCTCACTAGGCAGCTGAGGGTGGCCGCGAACCCGTATCCTCCGGTCTCAGCCTCCCAAATGCTGGGATTACAAGCGTGCGCCACCACGCCCGGCTTATTTCTATTTTTGATTAGTTTGTCTTTTTCCATCTTCTAAAAAGGTGTTTATAGATTGAATTTTTCTAGATCCAGTTAACACTTGGATCCAGTTAACACTTGGAACCTGTAATTCTCTTGTCTCAGCCTCCCAAATACTGGGAGTACAGGCCTGCGCTACCATGCCTGGTTTACAATGGCTTTTTTTTTTTTTTTTTTTGCGGTACTGGGGATTGAACTCAGGGGCATTCTACCTCCGAGCTACACCCCCAGCCCTATTTTTTATTCTTTATTTTGAAACAGGGTCTAAGTTGCAGAGTGCCTTACTAGGTAGCTGAGGCTGGCCACGAACCTGGATCCTCCGGTCCCAGACTCCCAGATGCTGGGATTACAAGCATGGGTCACCACGCCCGGCAGCCAATAATTATTAAAATACACTCTGATAATGCTGTGAAGGACACGTACTGTGGGAGGTCAGGATGGAAGAACACTCTCATGGACTGAGTCCAGGTGCGATACTGTGGAAAGCACCTGAAGGAGCTCAAGCTGGACTGAGCTCTAGTGGAGTAGTGTGAGTTAGTGAGGTAGAAAAACAGGTTGGCTGTCCTAGTGCAGGTTCATTGACATGAGAATGGGAAAGTTTATGGTCCCTATATGACTTTTTTTTTTTTTTTTTTTTTCAGAACTGGGGATTGAACTCAGGGGCATTCTACCGCTGAGTTATACCCCCAGCCCTATTTTTTATTCTTTATTTTGAATTGGGGTCTCACTAAGTTGCGGAGTGCCTTACCAGGTAGCTCCCAAATGCTGGTATTACAAGCGTGCACCACCACGCCTAGCTTATGTGGCTCTTTTTGTAGGGGATAGTGACAGAGAGATGGTCAGAGAATCAAGCAAGCCACTGACTCTGTGCTCTGCAAAGGAGTTTGACTTTATCCTGAAAAGGGTGGGGGCCAAACAAGTATTCTGAAATGGGGGAATGGTATAATGAGACAGGTAGAAAATATGTAGGTAGGGGGCATGGACCCATAGATGTGCATATTCTTTCACAAGTTGTACTGAATTAGAGGAATGAGAGCTGTTTCATTAGAAGTTTGATTTTATTCCTGTGAGGTTGTATTTTGAGGGTAAGATGACATTCACTTAAGTCTTGGGGAGAATGTAATCTCAGGAGATTTTTCAAAGAATATTCTTATGAAACTTTTCAGACTTTCATGAAAATAGTGTAGTAGATCCATGTACCCATCATCTAGTTTTAATAAGCCAGAACTTCTTTGTCACATTTGCTTTAGCTTCCTCCTCAGTTATTATAAAGAAAAGCATATGGTGACATTTCATCCCTGAAGAAGCAGATATTTTGTACATAACCACAATACTGTTATTACTCCTAATAAATTAATAATGATTCATTAATGTCATTTTAATATATGGGAGGGTGTGAAGGCTTTTTGCTGTTCTTTGTGTGTCTATGTCTGCATAAGTAGTTTAAGCTCTTTTTAGCTCTGAGTTATCATAGAACAGTATCCAGTCTGAATTGATTGCTGGTTCCATGACTGAGTAGTATTTATGCAAACTGTCAGATGATATGCTATCACAAATCCTTAGTTTTGTGTGGGTTATTTTTCCTTAAGTGATATATATTATAGGGAAGAGTTAATAAAGTTTTATTAGGAAAGTAATGCTGATGATAATTGTAGCATTGTACCTGTGTGTATTGAGGGTTGGATAGGAGATGGTCTGTCAGCAGTGGTATTCTTTTGTCTGTTCTATTTACATCTTACCATCATGATTTCCACCCTTCTGGCAGACTCTCTTTTGACTTTCCCTTAATCTGGTACCTTCTCCATCCTTACAGATGGTTCTAAGATTTAATAAAATTGAAAAATATAAAAAAGAGGTGTTTTCCCCTGAAGTACAGATATGGGAGTGGGGGGTAATTAAAGTTACATTTTTAAATTAGAAACTCAGTTTATATGAAGTTTTTCTATAAGCTTCCTGTTTTATAGTTGGTAATTTTATTTTTTTCATAGATATGAAGAAGCTGAAAGAGACTGCACACAAGCTATTTTATTAGATGGCTCATATTCTAAAGCTTTTGCCAGAAGAGGAACTGCAAGAACATTTTTGGGAAAGATAAATGAGGCCAAACAAGGTAAAACTTTATAACTGCCACACACTCATCTTGATGAGACTCCCAAGGTATAGAAGTAGAGATTTATGTAGTTTTCCCATGGTTCAAGGATACTGAACTTAAGAGAAGCATGCTTTCTTTCAACAGTTGTGATTGTGAATAGGTTTGAAGAACTATACCTTCCATAGTGCATCTGATTATTCTTTTTATGCTCTGGCAAATTGCCAATCAAAATTAATGAAAAGTTTGAATTATACACAAGAAGGAAAAACATGAAAAAGGAAAGAATGAAAAGGGAGGGACATCAGCAGATAGAGGATAGAGTCTAATATGAGGGCTATAGTAATGCCTCTTTATTTTTGATATATGGAATTTTTTTTTCTTATTTTTCAGAAATCCCTTAGCTATTCTTTGATATTCTTAGATATTCTTTTCAAAGAACTGATTTGCTTCTGTTGTGTGTTTTCTGTTTATTTATGCTCTTTTAGTCCTTCATCTTTGGGTTTAATTTGCTATTTTCTAACTCCTTGAGATCAGTACTTACATAATTGATTTTCATCCTTTTCTCATATATGCATTTCAGTAGCAATCGTTCTCCAAGCCTGGTATTAGCTGCAGCTCATAACTGGTCTTTTTTTTAGTGTGTATAAAATGTATATAATACTAAATTTACTACTTTAGCCATTTTAAGTGTATAGTTTGACATCAAATACATTTACAGTGTTATGCAACCATCACCACTGTCCAGCTCCAGAACTTTATCATCCCATTCTAAAACTGTATCTGGGCTAGGAGTATAGCTCAATGGTAGAATGCTTGTCTAGCACATATGAGGCCCTGGGATCAATCCCAGTACCACAAAAACAAAACAAAACAAAACAAACTAGATAAGCCCTCTGTACTCATTACATAATAATTCTTCATTTTCCTCTCCTCTTAGCCCCTGGTAACCACCATTCTACTTTTTGTCTCTGTGAATTTGATTATTTTGAATACCTCATATAAGTGGAATCATAACAGCATTTGTCCTTTTTTATCTGGCTTGTTTAACTTGGCATGTTTTTAAGATTCATCCATATTGTAGGATATTGTATCAGAATTTCATTTTTTTTTAAAGGCTGAGTAACATACACATGGAATTCTCTTAGATTCTGTCTTTTTTGGTAAGTTACTCAGTCATCTGTTAGCAGTGTGAGCTTTGATAAGTTAGATGACCTTTAGCTCTCAATTGTATCCCCCATAAAATGCAGTTGGAGTGATGGTTACATGAAAATTCATATAAAGCAACTAGAAGAGCTTTTATAAAATACTAGTTCTTATTTTGCTCACCTGTTTCCTAATAACCTGAGTAAAACTGATAAAAATGGAATTACTAACTAAATGTGTCGTGTTGATCTTCGTTAAGTTTTTTTTTTTTTTTTTTTTTTGCGGTACTGGGGATTGAACTCCTCAGGGGCATTCTACTTCCGAGCTACACCCCCAGCCCTATTTTTTTATTCTTTAATTTGAAACCGGGTCTCGCTAAGTTGTGGAGTGCCTCACTAAGTAGCTGAGGCTGACCTTGAACCCGGATCCTCCGGTCTCAGCCTCCCAAATGCTGGGATTACAAGCATGCGCCACCACGCCCGGCTTCATTAAGTATTTTAATGACTTTATTATTTTTTAACTGACCTTAGATTTTGAAACTGTTTTACTTCTGGAACCTGGAAATAAGCAAGCAGTAACTGAACTTTCCAAAATTAAAAAGGTAAAGTATTCTTTTGATAAAATATATTCATGCTTTCTGAAAAATAAACACATTTATGGGTTACATAATTAACTTAATATTTTTATAGTTATGATTACAATTTTATTTTCAAGGAATTAATTGAGAAAGGACATTGGGATGATGTCTTTCTAGATTCCACACAAAGACAAAATGTGGTAAAATTCATTGATAATACACCTCATCTTGGATTAACTGTAAGTAAAACATTTTTTTCTCCTTGCCATTTAAGTTTCAGTTTTATAGTAATAAAATTAGAATCATACTGTTGAATTGATAAACAGAAAAAAAGATTGAAAGCCTTTCTTGGGATTATTTTTAGAATCTTTAAGAAATGTTTCCTAGGATTATTGACATAATAAATTTAGGGAATTTTCATCTGTTTAGATTTAGAGTAACAATATTTTATGTAAGTATTTCTATATATTTTTCTTATATAGGAGAATTTGAAACAGTTTTATATTTTTAGTAATCAAATGTTCTTGCATTTTTATTATCGTTCTCTTTTGGGGTTGGGTTTTTATCACAATAGCCTTATCTGTTTTGTCAGGGGTTAGATCTGAAATAAACACACAAGGCAGAAATCTAGTATAGGTAAGATTATCATTAAACATATACATTGCACACTGACTTGGACATACTGTAGTTTTTCATTAAGCCCAACAAGGCTAGTTTTTTCCCCTGAAGTACTAGAACTGAAAGAGTAGCTGGCATGATTTTGACAGTTTTGTGCAGAACCTCTAAAGTGGAATTTATATATATATATATATATATATATATGGTGTGACTATGGTAATTTTTAACATTTACATATTCCTTTTTGTTGTTGTGGTTGGATTGAATGCAGGGGCATTCTACTTCTGAGCTACACTCCAAGCCCTATTTATTTATAATAATTGGTACATTGTAATCATACATCTTTGTTAGGTACAAGCTGATATCCAAGCCCTTTTTAAATTTTTTGTTTTTGAAACAGAGCCTTGCTAGGTTGCTGAGAGTCTCACTAAGTTGCTGTGGCTGGTCTTGAAACTGTGATCCTCCTGTCTTAGACTCCCAAGTACTGAGATTACAGGTGTGTGCACCTACACTTGGCTACAAAGTACTTTTAATATATATGAAATTCGAATTATAAAATATAAAGCTGGGCCTGGTGGCACAAGCTTGTAATTCTAGTACTTGGGAGGCAGAGATAGGAGGATCACAGGTTCGCGGCCAGCTTCAGCAATTTAGTGAGGCCCTCTGCAACTCTTAGTAAGACCCTGTTTCAAAATAAAGAATAAAATAGGAATTTTATCTGGAATAGCTGGGAAATAGAATGCCTCTGGGTTCAATCCCCAGTACCACACACACGAAAAAAAAAACACTTATAAAATATAAAATACATACAAAAGTACACAAAACAGAGTAAGACTTAACATTCATGAAACCACCAACTAGATCAGAAAATTGAGTTATCTTTCTTTCAAAACCTCCTCATGTTACCTTCATTGAAGATCTTTTCCCTGCCCTTTAGAAGTAACGGTTACACATGAAGGAGTCTTTGATAGAAACAACAATAAGGAAGTAGAAGCAGGTGTTTTTATCCTTTTATGAAGGACAACGATAAGATGAAGTTTGTTCTACTATGTTCATATTTCAGATTAGTAGCAGATAGAAGATTCCTTAGTTTAGTACTTTTCCAGCATTTCTATTGTAACTTGGATTTTCTGGATTAATATTGGTTTCATATGTTTCATGTGCCAGGCATAAGTCTAGTTGCTTCCATGTATTATATTCACCTTAATATATTTATTGTTATTATTCCATTCTTTTCAGTAATGGTGATTAAGTGTTTAAAGTGTGTTTTAAACTTTTACATCTTTGTAAGACTCTCAAATTACTTTGCAAGTTTACAAAAAGCTTTTGCTAGACATTGCTATCCATAGCTATAAAGACATTGTCCTGTGGCAAATCAAATATCTGTGTCTGTAATGTCCCTTGGTCAATATACCCTAAGTAGCTTTCATAAATTTGTTGGGTTCCCCTCTCCTTCACTTTAAAAATCAATTTATGTTAAAAATGTACAAATTTAAATATTTTGTGACATTATCTCAAAACCTCTGTGAAACGAGATCTGAGAGTAAAGCATTCTGTAAATGATCCAACACAAAATTAATATCCTGCTGAGAAGGGAGATCATTGTTGTTTATTTTTGTAATAGATTGCTATGATAAAACTGTGAGCAATAATAATTTTTAAAAAAAGTAGTTTGGTATAGTGCCTTTGAGACTTGATTTGAGCCTCACTCTCATTTTTGAAATCTTGAGTAAGTTACCTTTATCCCTTACCTTTATCCTTACCTTTCCTCTTGCAATTGGAAATAACTCACAGATTAGTTTATATCAAGGAAATACTGAGGAGGGGGTAGAAAAAGAAGAGAGAGGAGAGGGAGGGGAGCGAGGGGTATGTGTGTGTGCATATCCTGGGGTTATTCAGGTGGGAGACTAGGCCATATTAGTCTGTCCTTCAGT
Organism: Graphiurus murinus; assembly: GCA_004027655.1. Taxonomy (NCBI): domain Eukaryota; kingdom Metazoa; phylum Chordata; class Mammalia; order Rodentia; family Gliridae; genus Graphiurus; species Graphiurus murinus. The sequence continues at coordinate 37,646 of PVLC010005210.1, forward strand.
GGCTTAGGAGCCTAGGAATACTTTTAACAAACTCTGGCAGTGGTGGTCTGGGGTTCCTCATCAGATGATAGTAAATCAAACTTTTTCCTGACCCCTTAGTCTTTGCTAAACTATTTCCTGACCCCTTAGTCTCTGCTAAACTATTTTTTATATCTGTTTCCCCATGTCAAAAGCTCCTTGGTTCATTCCGTCCCTCCCTCCGTCCCTCCCTTTTTCCCTCCCTCCCTTTCTTCCTATCCTTCCTTCCCTTTTTCTTTTTTTCCCCTTGAAATGGGCCATAATATAGCACAAAATAAAATGTTAATACTTTTGAACCATAGTTTAACAAAGGAGTGATTGAACCTTTCATATTTTCTCAGATCCTTTCTTTCTATAGTAGTGTGTGTTTCCTGTTGCCGGTACTCTGCTCTCCCGCTCCCTGCCCCACCCCCAGGCCTCTCCCAGTGGCTCTCAGTACCCACTGGTCTACACTTGACAGAGACCATTAGGAAATGCATTAATTACAGTTATATTTACACATCTCTTGTCAATGAACACACATTGACTTAATTCATGTTGTTGCTTCTCAGAAATTATTTTCCATTTTTTTTATACTAACAGCTGTCCATTCTTGGTGTCTTAATAGAAAACTGGCTGATACAGTTCTCAGGAAAACAAAGTCCTTAACATGATAATTTAAAATAGAACTGCTGAAGGGAAGGATTCTGTTACAAATTTGCTTTTGCTTTTTCATTTATGTACATTCATCTAGTAATATTCAGTTACTACATTAGATCTTACCTTAGCTGTGCTAACAGAATGGTTTTAACATTGAGTATAATATATATATCAGAAGTTTTTGTATTTTAACTTTTTGATTTATAATTCAACTATGCATTTTGGATGAACATAGGAGTATATTGAGGAAAGTTCTTTTGTTTTTAAAATAAAATTTTTGAATATATACAAAAATAGAGAAAGTAAACTCCCATTTTCTTTCACTGTGGCTACAGTTGTAATCAATACTTACAGATTTTAGAAGGATATTTTCCTACCTGGAACAGTAGCTCCTCAGTGTATTTCTTGTATCTGGTGTGATACAGTGAAAAATATTGTTTTATTTTTTTAATTTTTATTTATTTTTTTTGCGGTACTAGGGATTGAACTCGGATGTTCTACTTTCGAGCTATACTCGCAGCCCTATTTTTTATTCTTTATTTTGAAACAGGGTCTCACTAAGTTGTGGAGGGCCTCACTAGGTAGCTGAGGCTGGCCGAGAACCCGGATCCTCCAGTCTCAGCCTCCCAAATGCTGGGATTACAAGCATGCACCACCACGCCCGACTAAATATTGTTTTATTAAATATAAAAATACTGTTGAAAATATTTGATATTTGTAATGATCAAAATAAACATTTACTTTATTAAATTGGCAAACTGTTTTGGATAACTTTACTAATCTTGTAAATATTATTTGGCAAATCTATACTCCTGGGTTGGTTTTATCCAGCTGCCACATATTCAGAGAACATCCTTAGGTTATCGCATTAGTCTGTTTGATACATAAGATTGTTTACTGTGTCCTTGATCTCTTTGTCTTCAATTCTCCCACAGTGCTGCAGTTGGTTTGGTCATAGATAAAATTCAGACTCCTTGACGTGACACACAGGTCTTGTCTAGCTGTCCTCAAGCAGCCTTCCAGGCTTTGTCTGCACCACTCCACCACTTGCGCCAGCCTCATGGGACTGCTTCCCTGCCCGCGGACCCACTTTACCATTCCCTGTGCTTTTTTCTCTTTTTTTTCGTGAAGGCTTCCCTGATGCCAGTGTTTCTCTTCCTTCCTGAGTTCTCTCAGCATTTTGTGCTTTCTCCTATTATACACATCCACATCCTCACACTGCTTTACATGTACATGTCTCTCTCTCCTCATTTATGCCTGTGATAGGTGCATTAGCCTTTATTTTTCTTATTCTCAGACAGTATAATTCCTAAGTTTGTCTAACCACCAAATTGAATTTACTTATAATTGAGGTATTAGCTGTAGGAACACAGCAGCCTTTTAACTTGTGACCCTAAAATGGGAGACCTTTAATATGTTGATTTTAAGAATTGATTTTGTTTTAGAAACCACTCAAGAAAGTTATTATTGAAGAAACTGGTAATTTGATACAGACTATTGATGTGCCAGATAGCACTACTTCTGCTGCTCCAGAGAGTAATCCTATTAATCTAGCAAATGTAATAGCTACAGGCTCTACAAGTGAGAATTCAAGCCAGGATGACCTTTTTCCCACAAGTGATACTCCAAGAGCAAAAGTATTGAAAATAGAAGAAATCAGTGGTACTTCAGTCTTGCAGTGAGTAGAAATACTGTTAGTTGATAATCATCTAGAATGATAATTCTACTAGATAATTGATAATACTGAGATGACTTCCGATTTGTACTTAAAACTCTAATTTTTTGAACTCACTTCAGGTTCTAGTTTTTCTTTTTTATTTCTCTTTATTATGAGAGAGATTTTGCCTAAGGGATAATCACTATCCCTTTACCAGAGTTAGAAATTCAGAGATGATTTAGAGATGTTAAGAAAGTGTCTTAATCAAATTGATTTTGTTCATTTTCTTTTGTAGAATTTCAGATGTTTTACTATTTAATTCAATAAACATTTAAGTTTTTAAAAGGATGCTCCATAAAAATGTAGAATTTAGACATTGCCATTCTTTTTTCCATTAAAACTGAAGGCTATTGGGCATGCTTTTAATTTTGCTTGGAATAAAAAACTAGTTTACATATATTTCCTTAATGATGAAAAATAGACTGATTAGGTTTATTTTGTGCTATTGGTTAGTCTTATATATAGTCATATTGCTACTCAACAAACTCATGAGAAGTTTCTTGTTTTATTATTTTATTTTTATTTGTGGTACCAGGGATTAAACCCAGGGATTTACCACTGGGCTACATTTCCAGCTGTTTTATTTTTATTTTTAAATTTTGAGACAGAGTCTCCCTAAGTTGTTGAGACTGGCCTAGAATTTGGCAGTCCTCCTTCCTCAGCCTCCCAAGTAGCTGGGATTACAGGGATGCCACCACTCTGCCTAGTTTTTTGTTTTATTTTAAACTTTGAACTTTAGTAGTAGTCTTATTTAAAGTGATGGTATGGATTATGGGAAAATATTAAATAATCAGCTTTTAAAAAAAGGAAGAAGCATTTCTTCCCTCTTAAAATGTCTTGAAACTGATAATTCTGATTTCTGAAAGGTCGAGTTGTAGGTATATGTGACACAGTCTGATGGTACTCAAGGGTAGCTGTCATCCAACAGAAGAGAATAGTAATTACATAGCCAGAATATGAAAATTTGCTTTGCCCCAAAACATATATATGTTATTAGTAAAAAAATTTAATATTTGTAAAATACAAATAGCTAACGTGATATTAATACAGTCAGAAATTCAGAAATCTTTATTGCTGTTTCTTTATTGAGCTTTGACTATTTGTGGTACTTTTCTAACTGGTTGACTGATGCCTCTGATATATTTCAGACCTCAAGTCAATTTGAAACAGTGTTTAAATGAGAAGATTTCTATAAAGGCAGAACAAGCACCTGCTCAGTTTGTTACAACTGTTCTGCCCCCAGTTCCTGCCAACTCATTCCAGCTTGAATCTGATTTCAGACAACTGAAAAGTTCTCCAGATATGTTATATCAGTATTTAAAGGTAAGAGAGAGGAAGCTAGTCCTTCTCTTGGAAGTAAAAGGTCAACTTTTGTCACCGTATAATAATAATGCTCTAGTACTTGCTTTTTGTAAAATATGATTGTAGAAAATTGTTTAATCCCTTGCCTGATACATATATCACCCTGACCAGACCATTTTAAAATATTTGCTGCCAGGGAAACTTGTGTTTCTCCCTTAGAAATAGGCATTGTGTTGAATTCTATTGCCTAAAATAACTTAATATAATTCCATATGTCATAGTTTAAGCTTAATCCTTTGTCCTTCAAGATGGGAAAGGAAGCTAAAACACATTGAGTGACTTCTGTGTGCTAAGCAATGCTTGCCATATGTAGGTGATTATTTTCCTGAAAAAGAATAAGCTTTTATTTGCTTCAAGAAAAAGAATCAAATCATGAAATTCAGTGAATAATAGATTGAATAGTGTTTTTCAAGTGTAATGGTAGTTGCTTCCTTATAATTATGGAATTGTTATTTCCAAGTATATTATCCCTTTCCTCTTTGGGTGCACTCTGAAATTTTCTGTCTTTCCTAAGGTGGTGTTTGTCTCTTTTGTTCATGTGATTTTTTTCTAGAGTGATTATCTCACATTCCTCTCACTGTCATTCTTTTCTCAGAATTGCATTTAAATATTCATTAGATTTTTTTATTGTAATAATTCGTGCATTGTAAGCGTACATCTTTGTTAGGTAAAATTGATAATGACATATGTGCACACATTTCTCATTTGACCCTTTCCCAGTTCCCATCCCGCTCCCTCATCCTCCCTCCCTCTCAAGTTCAGTTCAGTGAGTGACCTTGATATAATTGTGTAATTACATCATGTGCCTTAGGGTGCCCCCGCCCCCGTCCATCCCCTTTGGTTAAATCAACTTCTTTGCTCATCGAGGATCTCTCCTTTTTCATCTGGAGACCTTCTTATGCCCCATCTTCTTCCTAGCATCCGCATATTAGGGAGAACATATGCTTCTTTACTCTTTGTAAAATATTCATTAGATATTAATGCATAGTAATTATTCCTAATATTTTTACCTAAGCAATTAGTATTTAAATAACTTGCGAAATGTGAATGTTGCCACAATTTAATTGTTAACTTTTTTTCCTAGCAAATTGAACCATCTTTGTATCCTAAGTTGTTTCAGAAAAATCTAGATCCAGATGTATTCAACCAAATCATTAGAATTCTGCATGACTTTTACATTGAGTAAGTTAATTTTTTTTAGCTATGCCCTCATATTGTACTGCTGTATCCAGTGATTTGGCAAAATTATAGCTTTCTAGTAGATTTTACTTTTACAGAAGTTATAAAGAGATATCAGATACAAACAATAAAAGGGCAAAAGTTTAAGTGGGAGAAAAAAGATTTCATAATTTTTTTGTAGAGAAAGGGCTTGAAAGTGACGATGTTAGAGCAGAATAGTGTTTCTGTGCTAATATCTCATTTAAGAATATTGTGATTTTTTTTTCAGTTGACTGAATAAATTTCATCATTTGGGTACTTAAAATATAGATAGTATCGGGGGGGAGGGAAGAAGACCTTTATTGTATATAATTTAGAAATACTGTGGTAGTAAACAGAACTAAATGAGCTACTTTAAACTGACCATTTGTTTTTATATTTGAATTATTTTAGGAAAGAAAAGCCATCACTCATCTTTGAAATCTTAGAAAGACTTTCTGAACTAAAAAGGTTTGATATGGCAGTGATGTTTATGTCAGAACCTGAGAAAAAGAGTAAGTTCAATAAAAGAACTTATTGTCTTTATTTTTCAAAAAATGATAGCAGACATTTATTGATTATTTACTAGGTACAAGGTATATACAGTGAAATTAAGTACAATTAAAATTGTATTTGTTAATTCTGACAGTATTACCAGGTATAGGTACTATTATCATCTTCCTTTTACAAAGGAAGAATCTAAGGCATAGAAAGATTAGGAATTTGACCAAGGTCACAGAGTTAGAAAGCCATACCCAGGATTTGAACCCAGGCAGTCCAGTCTGTAGTCTGGGCTCTTCTTAGAAATGCAGTAAGTGGAATAGCGGTTGAATTCCTGCCATCATGGAGTGTTTAAAAGGTCTTTGCTACAGGAGCATGTAGCTAGGCCAAGTACAGGGAGGTGTCTAATCCATTCTGAGAGGTGATTTCCTTGAGTCTGTTTGATTTGAGCTGAATTCTCAAAGTGTAGGAGTCAGTCAGTTGAAGGATGGGTAAGAGAGAATGATTTGTGCCAGTTCTGAGTCAGGAAAGAACAGATAGAATTCAGAAAATTAAAAGTACACTGTGGCTTGATGGTAGAATTAGGGGGTAAAGAGTAGCAGGTAATGAGTTTAAAGAATTGTCTTCCTTATTTTTTTTCACGTATCAGTTTTTGGCATAAAGGATCAGTTTTGGGAAACCCTAATTAAAGTAATATTAAGTAATGTGAAAACTTCCGTTACTCAGAGTTTTGGACTGGTTTCAGGAAAAAGAAAAATTACTCAAATACAGGAATGCCAGATTTTTAGTTTTAAAAATTAGCAAAAACTCAGTGTTCCACCATTCTCAAATACTTTCTGTACCAAGCATACTTTTTGGACTTCTTTTCTTATTTAACTGTTACTACTATTCTAACCTTATCCTGTGCTACTTTTTTTTTTAAATCATTCTGCCCCACTTCGGTGACTTTATTATTATTATTGTTACTATTTTGGTACTGGGAATTGAACCTAGGGGAATTCTACTTCTGAGCTATATTCCCAACCCTATTTTTTTTTTTTTTTTTATTTTGAAACAGGGTCTCTAAGTTGCTGAGGCTGCTGTGAATTTCAATTTATAGTAGTGATGGAAAGTTTTTAAATAAAATTATTTAAGTTTGAAAATCAGTTACTTGCCGGGCATGGTGATGCGCACTTGTAATCCCAGTACATGGGAGGCTGGGACAGGGGGACCAAAGGTTTCAGGACAATCTCAGCAAGTAGTGAGACCTTGTTTCAAAAAAATATGACTGGGGGCGTAGCTCAGAGGTAGAGTGCCTTGGGTTCAATCCCCAGTGCCACACACACACACCAAAAAAAAAAAAAAAAAAAGAAAAAGAAAAAACCCCAGTTATTTGAAATAAAAATATTGGGTAAATAAAAGCACACTTGTTACATGGTGCAAAAACTTTAGATAGTACAGAAAGATTAAGCTTAATCCGTAAAAGTGTCATACAGGAGGTGGTAGAAATTTTGTACTGATAGAGCAACATTTTGGGGAAGAAACATTGTTGGATTGTTGTATAATATTTTATTTTCAAATTAGGTTTTTAAACATATGAGTTAGAACTTATATGTAATCCTAACTATTGCTCTTGAAAGGTTAAAAACTTCTATGTGAGCCAAGCGTGGTGGCTCACATAGTACTTGGGAGGCTGAGATGGGAGGATCCAGATTCGCGGCCAGTCTCAGCTATTTAGTGAGGCCCTCCACAGCTTAGTGAGACCCTATTTCAAAAATAAAGAATAAAAAATAGGACTGGGGGTGTAGCTTAGAGGTAGAATGCCCCTGAGTTCAATCCTCAGTACCGCCAAAAAACAAAAACAAAAAAATTTATTTGACAAATCAGATTATTCCCTTTAATTTGCATTTCACTTAGTTTCTTAAAATGGAGATTAAAATGGATTTTTTTTTCTTTTTCAGTTACATATGCATTATTCAATCACATAGAAAAATCAAGATTGAAGGATAATTCTGTTGAAGAACTCAAGAAAAGATATGGTTGTTGACTTCCACTTTTACAGAAATTATTGTTTTTGAACTTTCACATGTAAATTTTTTCTACTGGAAACAAACTTTTGTTTTGCTTTTTAAGAAAATTAAATCATACAGGAAAAGACTCTGGACATAAGTTAACTATAAAGTAAATTGTGATCTAACCAGTGAGAAATGCATTTAGGTAAACTATAATTCTGAAAATAAAGATGTAAATAATGAGGTATATTTGTAAGGATTAGTATTTTCTGTTATAAATCAGAACCGAGGTCTGGAGAAGGCTGTGGGTAACATGTAGGGAGCCTCCAGAGGCTTGGCCTCTTTGGATTGCCTCCCCCCATCTTCAATCCAGGGATGTATCTAAGAAACATATTTGAGAAGTAAATGCTCTTTCAGTTTGATCTCTGATCAAACAAATGGGAGTAGGACAGTCAGCTCCCTGTGCTTTTGCAGTGACTGGTGCAGTGACTGTGTTGGTCACTGTGAGGGAGCCAGGCTGTGAGTGATGATTGTGGAGCTGACCATCAGGGGAAGAGATGGGGGTGCAGGTGGGGTCCGAGCAGGTCTAGAGGGATGGGTAAGATCTGTAGATGGAGGCGGCACTTCTGTCAAGCAAGCCATCCTAACTGCCAGGAGTACAGGGTGGCACAGTGGTGGGATGCACTTGCCGTGCGGCAGTTCTGGAATGGCACACAGGCCCAGACCCATGCACTCTGGGGACGTCTCAGCAAGGAGAGTTGTGGTGGTTGTCATTTGGTTTGTCTCCTGGAGGATCTTATATTTTGTTTGAAGATACTTCAGCATTTAAACTGGTATATTTGAAATGCCAATCTGAGAGGCCGGGGGAAAAAATAAAGGGAGAAGACACTCATGTAGTTGACATAGATAAAACTCAATATTTAGGCCTTGCTAGATTCCTTCTTTGGGTTTACTCTCTCTTCAAGGAAGAGTATAAATGAGGAAGATATGCCTGAGCTCTAGGGAACTAATGTGCTTACAGTTTGCTTTAGTGACTGACATTTCAAATCACCCAAGCCAGTGAATGTATTAATAACAAGCCTGAGGCTGATGGTGGGGGTTAGAGTTATTTATAAAACTAGGGGCAGCCCTTGGGTGGATGAGGCAAATAAAATCAGGAAATTAAGCAGATTAGTTAAGGCCATAAGAAATATTGAAAAGCATGTAGCAGTGTTATCAATAATAAGAAATTTCTCAGCTGCTAAGAAGTTATTGAAATATCTGAAATGCTTCCCCAGCCCCCAGCCTCGTTCTGTTTCAGTAATGAGTCTTGTAGCTCCTTCCTACCTCAGGATGGAGACAGATCTGCATAGGGCACAGCCTGGAGAAGTCACAGCATACCTTGTGCATTGAGAGGGAAGTAAAGCTTACCCCAGTCATTGCTGTGATTTGAACATCAACATCAGGCAAAAGTAATTTAAAATTAATTTGATCTTCAAAAAGAAAAAATTTAAGAAATAGCCATTTTATAGGCAGAGTAGTTAGAAATGCTTGAGGGTAGATGATTCATTCATTCCACTGGTTATACACTAGAACTGAATTTTGCAGTACCATTAAGAATATATTTGGAACCTTTTCCCAAAGAATCAGGGCCATGGTAAAAAAGTTTTTATTGTAACAACATGGTCTGTGCTTTATGGTTTTCTGGACACTTTCACTCAGTGTATTTTATTTGACCATCCAGTGAGATATGTAGAGCATTTGTTGCTTGAATGGGAAAACAGAGAGCTGGAGAGACTACATTACTTGCCCAAAGTCATGTGAATAGTGACAACTCAGAAACTTCTGCCAGGTCCCCTCATGGAATCCAGTCATGTGGACTTCACTGAGTCAACTTTTAGAAGCTCAAACCATTGAGTATGGATTCGCTGGTGCTATGGACTGAATGTTGTGTCTTCCTCAAATTGATATGTTGAAACTCTAAGCCCTAAGATGATGGCATTTGGAGATGGGGCCTTTTGGAGGTAATTCAGTACTGTGTATAGAGCCCGCATGAGATTTAGTTTCCTTATGGGAAGAGGCAGGAAAGAGCTTCCGCCCTCCCTCTCTTGCTGTTAGCCTCCAGCTTGCTTTCTCTTCACTATGTGAGGCTACAATGAGAAGATAGTCATCTGCAAACCAAGAAAAGGGTCCTTACCACTCATCTGCTGGGGTCCTAACTTGAACTTCTCAGTGTCCAGAACAGCGAGAAATGTTTATTGCTTAAAGCCACCAGTCCATGAGTGTGTGTATGTGTGTGTGTGTTGAATGCAACTAGAAAAAGAATATGGGAATATGGGAAGCATTCTTCCTCCCTCAGTAGTCTAGTGCATGGGCCCTGGATTTAAAAAATCAGATTGAAATTTTTTTTTTTTTTTTTTTTTTTTTTTTTTTTCGGTACTGGGGATTGAACTCAGGGGCATTCTACCTCCGAGCTACACCCCCAGCCCTATTTTTTATTCTTTATTTTGAAACCGGGTCTCACTAAGTTGCGGAGTACCTCACTAGGTAGCTGAGGCTGGCCGCGAACCCGGATCCTCCAGTCTCAGCCTCCCGAATGCTGGGATTACAAGCGTGCGCCACCACGCCCGGCTAGATTGAATTTTGAGAATAAAACATGTCACAAAAATGCAGTTACAGCCAGGCATGATGGCACAGTCCTGTAATCCCAGTACTTCAGAGGATGAGCAAGGACAGTCTTAGCACTGTAGCATGACCCTGTTTAAAAAATAAATAAATAGAAGGGCTAGGGGTGTAGCTCAGAGATAGAATGCCTCTGGGTTCAATCTCCAGTACCGCCCCCCACACAAATACAGTTAGAAAAAAGTGTGCAGAAAAAGCTGTCCTTCCGTGTGTGTGTGTGTGTGTGTGTGTGTGTGTGTGTGTGTGTGTGTTAAGCAGTGGCTAATAAGTGTGCATGATGCTCAGGACTGTTCCAAATACCAATATCCAGAGACACCTGTTTCTCCTCTATTTTCCTTGTCTTAGCTTCCAACATTAGTTTCAATGTTTAGTTTATAAGGTCCAATTAAGGTAATAAGACATGGTGAGTTTGGTGTTTATTCTTATTAGGATAATTGAACATGCATTTCTGTAACATCAGAGCAAGGCTATAATTAACAAGTGTAGGTAGGTCCTGAATTATGGTGAAGTGGTACATTTGCAAGGGCGAAAAGCAAAGTCCTGACTGAGATGTAGTTTTGTGGTCATTGGTTTGATTTCCCAAGGATTATACCATGTTCATTCCTTTCCTTTCTACCTTTGAACCAAGCCTTTTGTAAGTGATAAACATCGTTGAATTCTTTGGACAGGTATTAGCATCTTAGGATGGTGAGAGGACCAAAACCAAGGGCTCACCCACAATTCTGCCCAGCAACAAGTAGAGATGGTTGAGGTGTCAGTCTGTTACCATTGACCTGACTTGGACCTTAATGACGTACAGTTCAAGACCACAGACAGTATTATTTTGGAGTCTGGCAGTACAAGTCCTTTTTGATAATGGACTTGATCATGTTCTCAACTCTGGCCCTGGATTAGATGGCCGCCTCAAAATGCTAGAGGGTCCCTTACCAAATACATTTCCCTACTTCCTTGCTGGAATCCCTGAAAAATCCTATCCTAAGACTTCTTGGAGACAACTTTTAAGTTGGTCCAAGATTTACTATGATTTGAAAATGGTAACTTATGAGCTAACTGTTTAAATGACTTATCTGATCCAACCCTTATCACCTTTATGCTTTGGAAAGAATTCTGATGGAGTCTAAAGACCAGGGATTAGGGGGCCAAAGCCAAGGAAGGGTTTCTGGCAGTCCAGAAGTGGAAAGAATAATTTTATTGGGGAAATGAAGGAGAGAAGAGGAAGGAAGACAGACACTTCTGCCCACTCCCCATAAGTTCATAATTTTGTCTGAGTTGGGGCTGGAGAGGCTGAGGTCCCGGGCTCATAACCGTGGCATAGTATCTATGAGTCTCCAGTCTGGGGGTTTCCTGAATTAATTCAGTACAGGTACTCATAACTTGTAGCTCTGGTTACTGTTACCTCAATAATGATTAAGGTGAGAGGAGGATGAGGTTCAGTAGGATGCTGTAAGGACGCCCTCATCTGCCTTCAGCCCCTGCTGCAAACCCAATAGCAAGGCCATGTGAAGGTCCCAATATGCTGGAAAGGTAGAAACGAAACCCAGAGACAGAGCAACAGGTTCAGATGACCTTATACAACTATCACCAGCATATCCTCAAGGTGAAAGGGTTATCTTGTTGATACCCCTTCTTGGGTCACTAGGAGGCACAGATCTTTTGTTAGATCCCAGTAGCACCCAGCCCCCTATACACACATAAACTCAGCGTTTCCTAGGGGCTCCCTGCTGTTGTGAGTCTGTGGTGCCTCTCCAGGCCAGTTTCTCCCAGACTTGCTTAACGTTTTCACCTCTCCAACATAGCTGGTACAAGAGGGCAGAGTTGAACAAAGCTATACTGAATACCTACGGATGGCATCCAGTCATTATTAGAAAAGAACTTAAAAGCATTGCTGCTCATGGAGTTGATTGACCGCAGCTTTGTGCAGGTGCCAGGCCCCAAGACCAGATTCCTTTTCAGTCAGCCAGCAGCTTAGGCTAGATGAAGTAACCCCACCCCCACCCCCTTCCATGCAGAGGTTGACTGGCTTTCCTAGTAGACAGGCTTACCTTGGAAGGCTTAGCATCTCACGCTGAGGCTTCCTCTCTGGAATCACTCCCTTCTCTCAGGCTGTCCCTGAAAGCTGGATAGGCATTTACTTTGGGTCTGTTTGGCTAAATTGCGTTCCCCAGGACAATGGAGAATCTTCCAAAGGAAAAAGAAAATCCAGTAAAAATATAGGAATGCAAAAAAATGCTTCTGATTTCCCGAATGTTGGCTTTAATGTTTTCTTCCGTGCATGCCTATTATAATGGACACCTAGGATTTGATTTTGCCCTTTTAAACTCATCCTATCAGCCCCCCCCCCAGCCAAAAGCCCTATTTGGATAATCAGAGTCAGTCAGTGTTCAAATTAGGTGTGTAGTCTGTTGTGTAAATTTCAGCCCTTACTGTTTGAAATGTTCTAGTCAGCTTGCACTGACTAGTGTTAATTTTTTCATCACTTGGTTTACCATTGCATTTGATAGCACAAAGCTGAACAAAGTTTTCACAAAGCAACTACATGACACCGTTAACCACCAGAGAATTTTGATCCAAGCCTGAAAGATTCTGTTGTCAACTAGCTATAGATAATCTGAATTCGAGACTAAGATTTTCATCACTGTCATAATCAACATTGATTTAATTACATTACCATTGACATGTGTTATAAGGAAAGCAGTCTCATTTTCATGTATAATTCCTCTTCGTAGGAACCTTACTGCTTTCATTTATCTTGGAGCTGGATTTTTTAAGGGCTGCATTATTAACTTTGATCCAGGAGATGGCGCTTTACTCTTCATTTTGGGACTTAGTCATGAAATTTCAAACTATTTACTCCCATAAACTATCCTGTAATAGGTGGTGCATTGTGATTTTCATGATGTAATGTGTTCATTGGCATACTCAATTAAAACAACAGAAATTGGACTTGAATTATAGTAATGGGGTTAGAATTTCACAAAGTTAGCCTATTTTTTAACAATCAAACGGTAATATAAAGCAGTACTGATATTCAGGGGGTAAAATAGAAATATAAAAAAGCCGTCATTGCTTAAAACCTACCCGTGGACTTAAAACACTAAAAAAATGAAACAAAAAAAGACGTAAAATGATTTAGGAGTTAATAGGAAGGAGTGATTACTATGGTCTAACAAGAAGACTAACAAGAAGACTTCAGAATTTAAAAAACTTTAAAAAATAGGTCTGAGGGTGTAGATCAGAAGTAGAACCCCTGGGTTCAATCCCCAGTACCATAAATAATTAAAGAAATTAAAAGATTGGTGGAGACTTTTGGGTAAAGTTGGTAGACTAAGCATATTATTTTTATCCTCCTCTCCTTAGATCCTATTAAAATAATAAAGGGATTACAAGTGAATAAATTTACATGAGCAAAAAGAAAGGGCACAGTTAGGAATTGGGATAAAATTTGGGAAGGATGGGGTGGAGGGAGTTGCAGAAAGGATTTGCATGCAGGAGCATCATGTAGGGAAAGTGTTAAAAGATGAATTGTGTTCTCCCCAGATTTGTGTTGAACCTCAGAATGCAACTTTATATTTGGAGATAGAATCTTTAAAGTAGTAATTAAGTTAAAATGAGGTCATTGGAGTGGATCCTAATCTAATGGGATTATTGTCTTTATAAGAAAGAGAGTAGACACATGCATTCAGAGAAAAGGCCATGGCAGGACACGGCATGACAGGGAGAAGACGGACATCTGCAAGCCAACAAGAGCAATACTAAGAAGAAATGGACTCTGCCAACACCTTGATCTCGGACTCCTGGTCTCCAGCACTGTGAGAAAATAAATGTTTAGGCCACCCAGTCTATGGTACTTTGTTATAGCAAACTGATATAAAAGGTACTGGACATTCCAGAATCCTTGAGAGGCTCTGGGCTAGGAAATCCCAGCTGCAGTGAAGGATAGGTGTCAACCATTAATTCCAATCATTATTGCTTCAAATATTTGTTTCTTTATGTTTTTCTTTTATTATGTGTATAGAATGCCTTTTAAAATTGTCTCACTGTTCAGCATTTTCATTCTTTTCTCTTTGCATTTTAGTTTTGGAAGTTTTGTGTTTTACATTTAGGTCTGTGATCTGTTTTGAGTTCACTCTAGTGAAAATTCCACTGGCTAGTGCACTGGCTTCACTGTCCAGCCATTATGCTGAGTGAGAGTGGGGGAATAAATATCCTTGTGCCCAGCCTTAGGGGGAGAGCATTCATTCCTTCACCACTGAGTATAATTCTAGCTGCAGTTTTTTGTAGATACTCTTTATCTACAAAAACTAGAGTACAAATAGGAGAGTTCTCTCTATTTTCATTATTCTGAGACTTTTTGTCAAGAATGGGAGTTGAAACTGGGTGTGATGGTGCATGCCTGTAATCAACACTTGGGAGACTGAGACATGAGGATTGCAGATTTGAGGCTAGCCTTAGCAACTTAGCAAGACCCTGTTTCAAAACAAAAAGGGCTGGTGGTGTAACTTGGAGATAGAATGACTCTGGGTTCAATACCCATTACTAAAAAATGAGTGTCCAAAATTTTTTAAATGCCTTTTCTGCATTGGTTATTATATGATTTTTAAAATTAGCCTGTTGATATAGCAGATTACATTGATTTTCAAATATTAAACTAACTTTACATCCGTGGATAAATCCCATTGAGTCATGGTGTATAATTTATTTTATATGTCACTTACATAATGCTGAATATTGTATTTGCTAATATTTTGTTAAGATTTTTTTTTTTTTGCATCTGTATTCATGAAGGATAATGGTCTGTAGAGTTTTTGTTTTTGGTCTGTTTTTTATATCAGGATAATACAGTCTTCAAAAATGAATTGGGAGCTGGGCATAGTGGTGTGACACACCTGTAATCCCAGCTATTTAGGAGGCTGAGACAGGAGGATCACAAATTTGAGGACAGCCTGGACAACTTTTAATGATACCCTCAAAACAAAACAAAAATAAAAAGGACTGGGGATGTAGCTTAGTGGTAAAGTACTTACTTAGCATGCACAAGGCCCTGGGTTCAATCCCTAGTACTAAAACAACAACAACAACAAAACAAAAACAATTGGAAAATATGAAAATATTCTCTCCTCCATTTTCTGGAAGAAAATACATATAATTGATGTTAATGTGTTCTTGTGGATTTATTTATTTTATTTTACTTTACTTTTTGGTACTAGAGATTGAACCCAGGGATATTCTACTTCTGAGCTACATCCCCAGCTCTTTTTATTATTATTTTTAAACAGGGTCTTGCTAAGTTGCTAGAGTCTTGCTAAATTGCTGAGGCTGACCTTGAACCTGCAAGCCTCCTATCTCAGCCTCCCAAGTACTGAGATTACAAGTGTGTACCACTACACCTGGCTTTTCATCTATTTTTAAAAATATTTTTCAGCCTTGCTTTTTCCTCTCCTCCAAAAACTCTGAATAAATTTAGATTTTTTAAATATAATCTCGTAGGTTCTTGAGACTGTTCATTTTTTTCAATCTATTTGCTCTATATTTTTCAGATTGGCTTATTTAATTATTGTATCATTGGATTCACTGTTTTCCCTGTTTCTTCCTTCTGCCCAGCCACTGAGACTTTTATTTCAGCTATTTTATTTTTCAGCTCTAAAATTTTCATTAGGCTCTTCTTTATAGCTTCTATTTCTTATTATCTACTTGTTTTAAGCAGGTTTATAATTGCTTGTTGGAACATTTTTATCATGGCTGATTTAAAATCTTTGTCAGATTATTTTAATATTTTTGTCATCTTAAGGTTGACATCTATTATCTTTCTCATACAGTTTGACAGTTTTCTTTCCTTTTTTGTGTGTGGTACTGGGAATTGAACTCAGGGGCATTCTACCTCCAAGCTATACCCCCAGCCCTATTTTTTATTCTTTATTTTGAAACAGGGTCTCACTAAGTTGCGGAGGGCCTCACTAGGTAGCTGAGGCTGGCGGCAAACCCGGATCCTCCGGTCTCAGCCTCCCAAATGCTGGGATTACAAGCGTGTGCCACTATTTCTTTGATAATGAATTGTTTTTATTTATTTTTATAGTATGCTTTTATTGGTACATTATAATCTCACATCATAATGTAAATCATGTTGAGAGTGACATATATACACACAGCACTTGGTGACCACCTGCTCCCCTGCTTCCCCATTTCCCCCCTTCCCAATACAGAGTACTGAATTGTTGGTATATTCACATATGTATACATAGTTGATGACAGTATTTCCATTGATGAACCTCAGTGTTCCCCCTCCCCTTTAACCACCTCCCTGGCTCCACTGGGGTTTCTCCTCCATTGTCTAGAGTCCCTCTGGAATCCCAATTACTCCCTAGCTTGTGCATATTAGAGAAAACATATGACCCTTCACTTTCTGTGACTGGCTAATCTCACTTAACATAATGTTCTCCAGGTCTTTCCATTTTCTTGCAAATGGCATAATTTTGTTCTTTATTGCTGAGTAGAATTCCATCATGTGGAGCTGGGCGTGGTGGTGCACGCTTGTAATCCCAGCATTCGGGAGGCTGAGACTGGAGGATCCGGGTTCGCGGCCAGCCTCAGCTACCTAGTGAGGCCCTCCGCAACTTAGTGAGACTCGGTTTCAAAATAAAGACTAAAAAATAGGGCTGGGGGTATAGCTCGGAGGTAGAACGCCCCTGAGTGCAATCCCCAGTACTGAAAAAAGAAAAAAAGAAAAAAGAATTCCATCATGTGTATTTCCCATAATTTTGTAATCCATTCATTGTTGATGGACACCTAGGTTTGTTCCATAACTTGGCTTAGCTACCTAGTGAGGCACTCTGCAACTTAGTGAGACCCTGTTTCAAAATAAAGAATAAAAAATAGGGCTGGGGGTGTAGCTCAGAGGTAGAATGCCCCTGAGTTCAATCCCCAGTACTGCAAAAGAAAAAAAAAAAAAAAGAAATTACAAACCAGTATCATTGATGAACATAGATACAAAAATACTAGCCATCACATTCAAAACCACATTGAGAAAATTAAAATTGTATAACATGATCAAATTGGTTTCATCCCAGAAAAGTAAGGCTGATTCAACATATGCAAATCAATAGATGTTATTCACCACATAAATAGAATTAAGGACAAAAATTACACGATCATCTCAATAGACACAGAAAAAGCATTTGACAAAATCCAATATCCATTCATGTTAAAAACACTGCAGAAAATCAGAATAGAAGGAATGTACCTCAATATCATTAACTCAACATACAATAAATCCAAAGCCAACATCATATTGAATGGGGGAAAAACTGCGGGAATTCCCTTTAAAAATCAGGAACAAGTCAAAGATGCCCACTGTCACCACTCCTTTTCAATATAGTCCTTGAGACTCTTGCCAGAACAATAAGACAAGAGAAGGATATCAAAGGAATTCAAATAGGAAAAGAATTAAAATTATCTTTATTTGCAGATGACATGATCCTATATCTAAAAAAAAAAAACAAAAAAAAGTCAACCAAAAGACTACTAGAGCTAATTAACAAATTCAGAAAAGTAGCAAGATAAAAAAATCAATCTAAAAAAATCAGTAGCTTTTCTATATGCCAACCACAAAACCACTGAGAAAGAAATCCAGAAAACAATTCCATTCACAATAACCTTAATCAATAAAATACCTAGGAATAAACCTAACCAAGGCCACAAACCTGGATCCTCCAGTCTCAGCCTTGTAATTTCCTTTCTTGAGACATCTTTATTTGGTTTTGGTATTAATGTGATACTGGTCTCATAAAAGGAGTTTAGAAGAATTCCATGTCTTATAGTCTCATGGAATAACTTGTGAAGTATTGGGTTTACTTCTTCTGTAAAGGCTTTGTAGAATTTGCTGGAAATCCATCTGGACCTGGGCTTTTTTTGGTGGTAGGCTTTTTATTACTGTTTCTATCTCTGCTTGCTTGTGGTCAGTTTAGATTTTCTATATCCTTTTGGTTCAATTTAGGTAGGTTGTATATGTCTAGAAATCTATTTCTTCCATGTTTTCCAGTTTATTGGAATATAAATTTTCAAAATAGTTTCTGATGATCCTCTGAATTTCCTTACTGTCTGTGGTGATGTCTCCTTTTTCATTTCTGATTTTAATAATTTGGGTTGATTCCCTCACTTTTGGTTAAGTTGGTTATGGGTTTAATCTTGTTAATCTTTTCAAAGAACCAGATTTTTGTTTTGTTGATACTTTGTATTTTTTTCCTCTATTTCATTACTTTCTGCTCTGATTCCAATTATCTCTTGCATTTTGCTGGCTTTGGGATTAGACTGTTCTTGTTTTTCTGGGTCCTTAGGGTGTGTTATTAAGTTGTTTATATGGTGACTTTCTATTTTTCGTATGTGGGCGCTCAGTGCTATAAATTTTCTTCTTAACACTGTCTTCAAAGTGACCCATAGATTTTGGTATATTGTATCTATTTTCATTTAATTCCAGGAATTTTTTTATTTCCCCCCTTATTTCTTTTCTGATCCAGTCCTCATTCAAGAGTGTATCATTCAGTCTCCATGTATTTATGTAATTTCTTTTGGTCTTCCTATTATTGATTTCTACTTTAATTCTGTTGTGATCTGAGAAGAGGCAGGAATTATATTACATTTTTTTAATTTGCTGATGCTTTCTTTGTGGCCCAGGATGTGATCTGTTTTAGAGAAGGTTCCATGGGCAGCTGAGAAGAATGTGTATCAGGTCTCAGACCCAAATACAATAATATTGGGAGACGTCAACACACCATTCACGCCACTAGATCCATCACTCAGTTTCTTCCTTCATTTCCTGTACACTGTCTTTGAGGCCTTTCGTCATATTGAGCATCAAGATTTGGAATTCTCCTTCTTGCATTCCTGCAGATCAGTATTGGTGATCTCCCTTGTTGTTGAGTTGTGGGAGTTTATTGTTTCCTCACTGTTCCTCATTCTCATATTTTCAGAGTTCTCAAGGATGTGTTTCTGTTGTCTTGGCATTGTCTGTGTGTGAGTCCTATGTCTATTTCTTATGCTTTTATAGTAATGTCTATGCTGGGGTTTTATATTTGCCTCTATCAATCTGATTCATATAATCAGTTTTGAATTTGTCTCCCACAGCCTTTTTAACTAGATTGCGTGACAACGAAATAGACTCATAGGGTCTGAGACTTTGCAAATCACCCCTGCGGAGCCAAGAATATATCCCTATTGGTAAGTAACTGGGGGGGTTATGATATAGTGGAAATGTGAATTAGCAGAAAGCCCCTAAAGGCATACGGACAGGAGGGACCTGCAGTCCATAGGAGTCTGATTGGTTGTAGGTCGCCGTGCTCTCCAGGCCTAAACTCCGCTGAGCTAGAGACTTTGATGTTCTGTTCAGAGCCTTCAGCCTGCCGGTTGGGTTTTAGTGCCCCACAGATACAACCACTGCTCTGCTGGTTGTGAGCCCATGATACTGCAGAGCACTGACCTCTGGCCTCTGTGGCCAGTGGGCTTAGGCTGAGCAAAGCAGGCACTCGCTGTGTTCTGAGCTTGTGGCTTGGCTTGCTGAGCTTTGATGGCCCCTGGGATACGGATCCTGAGCTGCTTATTATGATCATGTGAGGTACTGTGAGTCACTAGCATGCCAGGCACAAACTGCTGGCGAAGAGAGTGTTGAGTTCCTAGCCTGTATCTGTGTTCAAGTGAACTGTCTAGCCTTCTGGCTCCCAGGCGCGGCCTGGCCAAGATGGTGTCACTACTGTTCTCTTCCCAAGGCCCAAGGCATGGCAGGGAGAGAATGTACAGTTCTAAGCCTGAGGCTTGGGTAGCTCAGGTTTTTTTGCCCCAGGGTCACTGCTGCTGCTCTGGGTAGCTGCAGGATGTGAGCCCTCGTTGCCCTCTGGCTTTGGTGCTTGTTGCTCCGTGGCCAGGTGCAAGCTTATTGCTTTCTAAGCCTGCAGCTTGGTAGGCTGAGTTATTCCCTCCACCCCCCCCCCCCACACACACACCATGGCTGGGTGTCCTGTGG
The DNA here is from genome assembly GCA_004027655.1 of Graphiurus murinus. Lineage (NCBI taxonomy): Eukaryota > Metazoa > Chordata > Mammalia > Rodentia > Gliridae > Graphiurus > Graphiurus murinus. Next base: position 57,741 of record PVLC010005210.1, read on the forward strand.
TGTTCCCAGGAGATTCTTCCAAGGATTCAGCAAACTATGGACTGCAGGTCCCTCCTGTCCGTATGCCTTTAGGGGCTTTCTGCTAATTCACATTTCCACTATATCATAACCCCCCCAGTTACTTACCAATAGGGATATATTCTTGGCTCCGCAGGGGTGATTTGCAAAGTCTCAGACCCTATGAGTCTATTTCGTTGTCACGCAAGTCCTTGTGGCCACTCAGGGCAGTCTCCCACTGGGATGGCTTGTTAACTTACAGTCTTGGTGAGCGCTGCTCCACATCTCTGCTGGAAGATATGGATTCAACCCCAGACTTAGGAACCTGCTGGGCCATCTGGGCAGCCGGGTCCCTGTTGTGCTTGGAGTGAAATTCCGACCACTTTCGATGGCAGTCTGTAGTCACTGGAGTCACAACAATCCACAGTTTCTTCCTGGAGGTCTCTGGGAGCCCCGGTGCTGCAGCCACCAGCTGTCATGCTGAATTGTTTTTAATTGTACCTAGGATGTTTTCATATTATATATGAGATTTTGGATCTTACTTAACTAAATTTATGTATGTATGTATATATGTTTTATTTATTTATTCATTCATTCATTCATTCATTCATTCATTCATTGTTACTGGGGGTTGAACCCAGGGGCCTTCTACCTCCAGGTTACACTTGCAGTCCTTTATGTGTCTTGAACTTGTCTCATCCTCCCAAGTACTGGGATTACAGGCATGTGCCACCACACCTGGCTTATACCTTGTTTTAAAAACTAATTTAAGGTGGCACTTCTTAGGTAGGAGAGTAGGGCACACCACCCTGTTATTGCTAGGTGGGGATAGAAGTCCATGATCCCCACTCAACCTGTGTTGACACCTGGGGCAAGAGAGCTGGAGGATCCTCATTACTGATTGGTGGAGATGGGAGTTTTGTTTCCCCAGGTGGTTTCTAGTGATGCTGTGGTCTGGGTAGTGTCATTGTTGCTGAGTAATGGTGAAAGTCTTGATTTTTCATTGGCCTCCTTGGACACCACCCCATCTGGGAGTGGAATGGGCACTTCATTACTCTGTGAGGGAGCAGAAGTTCTGGAGCAGACCCCAGGTGGTCTTCACTGAATCCTTGGGGGTGAGGAGCTAGGTACTTGCCAGTAGGGATATAATTCTTGGCTCCTTATTTGACCTTCTCTTATGTCAGCCCCCTTAGTTGTTCGAGTTCCTCATTAGAGACTTATGAAGGTGGGAGCCTAGGCTCTCTGCTCAACTTTTGCTGGTGTAGATGACAGTGAGACCCCGGACTTTTCTGTGATGTTTTCCTGGAGCAAAGAAGTTATCTGAAAGATGACTGCTCCTTTCCTGATCCTTTGGCTAGAGAGAAGACTTTTGAGGAGCTTCTTTTGGAATACATGTCCATTGATATTTCAAGGTTGCTGGCCTTTACAGCTCTATGTTTGGGATGTGAGGCCAAAAGAAAGTCCAGAGAATTTAGTCTGTCATTTGTATTCCCAGGTCCTTAGTCAGTCTGCCTTCTTCTCTCTACTTTTCAGAGTCTTCTCATATTTGAATTACATATGATGTCCAGGATTTTTAATTGTACTTAGTAGGAAAAGTATATTTATCAGTAATTGAGATTTTTTTTTGTACCTTTTTTTTTTTTTTTTTTTTTCGGTACTGGGGATTGAACTCAGGGGCATTCTACCTCCGAGCTACACCCCCAGTCCTATTTTTTATTCTTTATTTTGAAACAGGGTCTCACTAAGTTGTGGAGGGCCTCACTAAGTAGCTGAGGCTGACTGTGAACCTGGATCCTTTGGTCTTAGCCTCCCAAGTACTGGGATTACAAGCATGTGCCACCATGGCTGGCCACACTTTATTTTTAATCAGAATCAGAAGCCTAAATAAAAATTCTATGCTGCTCTCTGAATGCTGGCCCCCTAACTCCCAGGTTCTTATATTGGATCACCAAGGTAATGACATTAGAAAGGAGACTTTGGGAATTGTTTTGATCATAATGGCAGAGCCCTAAAAGATGTGATTAGTCTCCTTATAAAAGAGGCCTCAGAACTGCCTCCTCCTCCCACCATGTGAGGAGGCAGTGAGAAGGAACTATCTATGAGAAAGCAGGTTTGCATCAGACACTGAATCTATAAGCACCTCAATCCTGGACTTCCTAGCCTCTGGATCTGTGAAAAATAAATTTCTGCTGTTTATGTCATTCATTGTATAGTAATTTGTTACAGCAGCCTGAATATACTAAGACACTGCATCATCCTTAATTCCATTCTCTTCCCCATGGGAAGGTGTTCTCTTGGTCCTATCTTGAGAACATGTTGAAATGCTTTCCTCTCCATCTTCAATTCCATCGGCCTGGGTCAAGTCAACATCATCATGGTCCACTACAGGATTCTCCTGATTGGTCTCCCTGCTTCAATTCTTGTCCCCATAAACCATTCTCTACATTACGGTTAGAATAAATCAATTCTTGTTATTACCCTGATTAAGGATGTCTAAATGGATTGGGTGTGGTGGCACACACCTGTAATCCCAGTACTTGGGAGCCTGAGACAGGAGGATAGCAAGTTCCAGGCCAGCCTCAGCAACTTAGCAAGACCCTGTTTGAAAAAAAAAAAAAGAATGTCTACATTTTTTTATTGTGCTTTGAATAAAATATGAATTCTTTATAATAGCCCATTAAATCTCCATGTGATCTACCCCCTACCCATTTCTGTCACTGCCTTTCTTCCACTCTTTCCCCAAGTTAACACATCCCATCACACTTGCCTCTTGAGTACTTCAATCTTATATCTGCCTCAGGGCCTTTACACTGGATACTTCAGAGCCTAGAGTATTCTCTTCCCAGATCTTCACCGGGCTACTTCTGGTCACAGGTTACATTGGTTAATATTCACTTACATATCAACTCCTGTGAGAAGCCTTCTTCACCAGTACCCTCTCCAAGTAACTTTCTTCTTTCTTTTTGCACTGGGAATTTAAGGCATTCTACCTCTGTGTTATACCCCCAGCCCTATTTTATCTTTTAATTTTGAAACAGGGTCTTGCTAAGCTTTTCAGGGCCTCTCTAAGTTGTTGAGGCTGGCCTTGAACCTGCAATGCTTCTGTCTCAGCCTCCCAAATACTGGGATCACAGGTATGTGCCACCATGCCCAGCTCCAAGTAACTTTACTTTTCTTCTAAGTCTTTATCTCTAATATTTTATGGCATAGTTATTTGTTTACTAGCCATTAGTTCTATTTTGACTGAGATATAAACTCTGAGGTCAGGGTCATGGCCTATGTTTTCCCTTGATGTGTGCTGGGAAAAGTTTCTAAATAATTTTCCTAAATAGATGCGTTGATCAGCTCCTAGTGAGCTAATTATGTACAAGGGTCTATGCTGAATGCAAGACAGTATTTTACATCTGACATATCACTGAATCTGGATACTGACTTTTGTTGTGGAAATCTTTGTCACTTTTTATAGAAGAGAAAACTGAAGACTTGGGGAGATTCAGTACTTCTCCCAAGTTAATGAATTCAATTCTACCAACACAACCAAGGACACACGTATGCCAGGCACGGTGCATGAAAGTGGCGGACAAACAACATGAATTCAATGCTCTTGCCTTCCTGCTGATCAGTCTGTGGAGACAGAGCACACGCCACTCCACTGCAGCATGATGTGTAGTCAGTCTTCTTCCAAAGGCAGGAACGAAACACCCAAAGATAAGGAATTACAGGTCTAATTTTGTTGGGTGGTAGGATGAGGATCTTAGAAAGCTTTACAAAGAAGTGACATCTGACTTGGTCTTCCTGAATAGCATTTTCCAGGTGCCAAAGAGGCAATAAGAGCTTTCCAGACAGAAAAGAGGGGATATGAAAGCAGAAAGGCTTGAGAGCGCACTTTCTGGACTGTTCACTGGTAGAGAGCCCGCTGGGCTTTTGTGAAATTTATTAAAGTCAATATGAAAATGAATCTGGCCGAAGAACTATATAAATGGACTTAATTTTCTGAGGAAATGAGTTTTTGATCTATCTCTACCAGTCAGTAGAAGTTCGCTTTGTCTAGTATTTACACTTCCCGAGCTTTATGTCTTTCCCCTCAATTAGCCTCTCTATTTGGATGAACCGTGAGAGCAGAAGTCAGGATAATGGTAGGGGAAACTCGCACGCTGCCCATCTGCTCTCGCCCTGCTCTGCCAACATGACCACGTGGCATGAAATCGTCAGAACACAAATATTACTGGGAAGGGAAACACATTGTTGTTATTGGATGTTAACATCTTCCTAAGAAATAATTTGTGCTAGGCATGGTGGTACAAGCCTGTAATCCCAGCACTTGGGAAGCTGAGTCAGGAGGATCACATGTTCAAAGCCAGCTTCAGCAACTTAGACCTTGTTTCAAAATAAAAAATAAAGTAGGGCTAGGTGTGTAGCTCAAAGGTAGAATGCCCCTGGGTTCAATCCCTAGTGTATCTCTCTCTCTCTCTCTCTCTCTCTCTCTCTCTCTCTCACACACACACACACACACACACACACACACACACACACACACACACAAACAAGAAAATAATTGGCTTCTTCCTTCTGTGCTATCCAATTGCTATAGGGAACCAAGGGAGTCGAGAAGATGGAAGGAGGAGGGTGGAGCATTTTCATTCTCTTAACCCTATCCTTTCATTTTATAGCTCAGCTCACTGAGGCCTGTAGAGGTCTATAGCTCAGCTGAGGCCACACTGCTAACAGTAGCAAAATGGGACTCCCAAACCAGGCCTGCTTCCAAAGCTCCACTGCCTCTCTTCGCCATCTCTGGCAGTAGTATGGGGTCACTTGGGGCTGTGGTGGGGGCATGGTAGGCAAAACATGAAAAAGTTGGACTGCGTGGAGGTTAAAGTTCACCCAGTTTACTTTGATCCTGAGAACAGTACTTTCTTGCCCTGGTGGTGTCTCTTTGAAGTTATTTATGTGATATCTTTGTAGTTCTTGAAGATGTAGGTGCAGGATCTCTGTAGGCTGCTAGAATTCTTAGTAAAATAGGAATGTGCTAAGCTTCTCTTGCAGGAGGCTTTGGCCCATGGAGAACAAAAGACAGAGGCTGAAGTAGGATATAGCAGTTTACTTTATTCACCAGTGAGGCCCAGAAAGCAAAGCTCCGAGTCTGAGCCCCAAATGGCATCATCGAACAGATTATATAGCCTCAGGGGGATAGGTTTTGATTGGATCAATAATAGGCAGGGATACCAATACAGGGGCTCAGTCAAGTTTCATTTCCCCTTCCTGAGCTAGAATTCCTTTTTTGGCCTCCACGTGGCCAGGTCTGGGTGGCGCCATCTTGGGCTGCACATGGCAGGAACTGGGCATGCCATCTTGAACTCCACATGGTTGGGATTGGGTCCCACGTGGCTGGGACTGGTGGGTGCCATCTTAGGCTCCTGCCTCGCTGCTATTTAAAGTAGCCCCCATGCTTGCTTCCTATTATGATTCTGTGGGTTGGAGATAATCAGACAAGCTTTTTCCTCTGATAGTTATCACAAGCAGCATTCAGGAGAACAAAACACAAGTCAGGCTACCTTAAGCCTATCCCTCCATCATCCTTGGGAAGGCTGCTATGATTCTTTGCCTTGTGGTCTCCCTGCTCATACCTGGGCCCTCCAGAAGCAGCAAGCATGACTCTCTAAGAATCTGTCACCAGGAAATGAGGATTCTACCCCACAGGGATGTGGCCTTGTCCTGTGTGTTATATACATTTTGGCCTTCAGAGGTTGAAGAGGATCATGCATTCAGCCATACAAGGGAGCTACTGTGCAGATAGTGGTAGGGGCACCACACATACACACAAAAGCACACACAGATTGTACGTGCATAGCAATGGCCTGCCCATCTCCTACTGTCATGAGAATGGCCTCTGAATTGTGGTTCTTGGTTCTGCACTGTCTTGGTCTTGGCTGCTGTCAACTCTCAGAGCCAAGAGGAGGCACAGGCAGAACTCTGAGCAGGGTGAGTATCAGGTTCTCAGTGGCTTCAGAGAGCACCATTCTGTACCTTTTTCCTTTGAGCTGGAAGCCGCGTGGGGTTCACTCTTTCACTCCTTTATTCAGTGACTATGAACAAGAACTTTGAACATGTCACCAAGGCTGGTAAAGATGGCAGCTGGCTTGCCCTGAAAATACCCATCTCTTCCCACCCCCAACAGAGTCTTTGTGCTGGGCTCCAGCCATGTGAGCCTCCTCTCTACTTTTTGAACAGACCTCAGACCCTGGCCTGGAACTCTGTTTCCCTAGCTCTTGACACAGTTGCTCTCTTCTCATCCTACAAGTTTCAGCTCAAATGTTACCTCCTAAGAGTGGTCTTCCTGTGTCATCCAAACCAAAGCTAGACTTTCCCTTTCAGACACACACACACACACACACACACACACACACACACACACACACACACACACACAGAGTCATCCACTTGTTTTATTGCAATGTTAGTTTTTATCTTTACCTGTCTTATCTTTTTCATTTAATGTATGACTTGTTTCTTCTCTATTTTTCCACCTCTAGAATGTTAACTTCTTACAAATAGCATCCTTATTTGTTTACTGTACTCCTCTTCCTTCGAAGAGCTTAGAAAAGTCTCTCGTAGTTGCTCATTAAATATCTGTTGAGTGGATGAATGGATGACACACCCCTGCTTTGTGCTTACAGTCTAGAGAGATGGTATAGTGTCAGAGCTTATGTTGAAGAATCAGATGCCAGGGGTTTGAATTTCAGTTTGGGGGTTTATGAACCAAAGTTCCCAAATTGCAGATCTATCATCTTTAAAAAGCAGATATTTCACAGAGTGAGGATGAGATAATATCTGAAGTGCTGGGCATTGGGTTTGCAACATCGTCAGTGACAATAAATGTGCCTTTTATTAATATTGGGAATGAACACACCATATGAGTACATCATAAAATGTAAAGGAATGCAATAAAATGTAATAAATAAGAGGAGAAGTGAGGGATCAGCTGCCCTGGATAAAGTGATACTGACCCATTTCTGACAGATTTCATTAAGGAGCCAGATTGAGTTATGCTAGACCCAGATCAACAAGCCAATCTGAAGAAAGGACTTTGGTGCCAAGGGTTCACATTGGCATGATAGCACCAGGAGGACCACACCCAAGCTCTTCTTGCCCAGAAGCTCCTGTCCACTTAGGTGAGCCTAAAAATCAAGCTCTTGGTTCTGGGGGTGGCAGCAGCCCACTGGCAGTGGGCACACCGGGCTCATGGGTGGTTTTAATGATCTGATGTGGTGGAAAATCACTTTCTCCCATTTAGAGTCCAGGTCACGTACCAGAAGAAACCTCAGCCTATCTGCTGTCAGTTCCAGTTTCATGCTTCTTTCTGCATACTCTATCTAAATTAAATCTCCACTCCATTTGGGAGCCCTCTGGCGTTTGGGTCTTGTTTTGGAATAGTAGTCAAGCCTTGGATCTCCTGGAAAGGAGGCCCCAGGGCTCCCTCTTTGGTCTGGGGTCTCCCAGGCTTGGCCTGCTCTGCATACTTAGCCTAGCCTCCATGGTATTTTTGTTTGTTTTTTCTCCTGCCATGGGGAAATTGCTTGGCCAGTGACACCAGTGGTCTCCTGAAGCCAAGTTGAACACCTCTCCCACTGCTCTGAAGCCTGAGCCCCAAAGACAGCACTGACTTTCAGCCTTTCAAGCATGTTCTGCTCATTTGCACGTGTAGATTGACTCCATGAAGAATGACATGCAAGGGGAGAGAATGAACTGGAAGCTCAGATTTGCATATGAGATTGAGAATGTTAGGAAGGTCAGCTGTTAATCGTCCTGGGCCAGGGTGTGATCTTCAGTGGAGCCAGGGATTGGGGGGAACTAATAGCACTCCCAGGGGTAGAAGGTGCCGAGGTCTCTCTCGTAGGGCTGGAAGTATCTGACAGATGGGGAATTGTGGTGGGGCCACGGGACTTTGGAGCACTCAGGGTGGCTGCTGCCACCATTAAGCCTGGCTCCTAGGGTGGGGGGATTAAGCTTTGACAACTCAGGCCCTCAGCTAGACTTAAACCCCTGCCTTTTTTTCCTTTCAACAGAGGTTGGGCAAACTAGCATTTTCAAGAGAACTTTTCTGATTTTTTTTTTTTTGATGGCACTGTGGATTGAATCTAGGGGCATTCTACCTCTGAGTTACATCCCCAGACCTCTTTATTTTTTATTTTGAAACTGAGTCTTGCTAAGTTGCTGAGGATCTTGCTATGTTGTTGACGCTGGTCTTGAACCTGCATTTCACCTGTCTTAGCCTCCTAAGTACTGGGATTACAGGCATGTGCCACCTTGCCCAGCAGAGTTCTAAGAGCAGGTAGAGATTCTAAATGAAGATGCTTTTGGAGGCACAAGAAGTTAAGCTTAAATAATGGGCCTCTGATACCACCCTGAGTAGCTCCCTCCTGGGAGTCCCAGGCCTGCACCATTCTGCTCTGTCCTCAGAGTCCCTGTCTGAGTCTGTTTAGTGCTGCTGTGGCAGAGCCTGGGTAATTTATATACAATAAAACTTTATTGGGTTCACAGTTCTGGAGGCTGGGATCCAATATTGAGGGTCCCCATCTGGTGAGGGCCTTTCTGCTGTGTCATGACATGGCAGAAGTCATCAAGTGACCAGAGTGACCAGAGACAGTAGGAAACCCACTTTTTTTTTTTTTTTTTTTTTTGGTGTTAGGGATTGAACCCAGGGGCTTCTATCTCCAAGCTATACCGCCAGCCCTTTTTATTTTTTGTGTTTGGAACAGAGGCTATCTTCAAACCTGTGATCCTCCTGTTTCAGCTTCCCAAGTACTGGGATTACAGGTGTGCACCACAGCATCGAGCTGCAAGACTCTCACATTTAATCCATTTAGGATGGTAGAGTCCTTGTCCTAAGCTTCTCCCAGCAGGCCCCCACTCCCAACACTGTTGCATGGGGGACTAAGCCTCCAGTACATGTATTTTTGGGAACACATCCAACCCATAGCAGTCCCCTAGCCTCGGTTTCTACACTGCCTCCATGTAGAGTGCTCTTTCTCTCTTTCCTGATGCCAGAATATGGTTTCTAAAATGTCGACACTGGTTTCCCTGATACTTTCAATTCTTCAAGGTCAAGACCAAGGAACAAGGCTAAGTCTACCTCTCAGGGAGGAACTTCCCGCTCAGTTCTAGATTATGGTCTGAAGATGGGTCTTTCTCCAGCTACCCAAAAAGATGGTGCATTTCAGATGAGTCTTCTCTACTTATAGACAGTGTCTGTGTATAAGTATAAGCTGTAATCCCAACTACTTGGGAGGCTGAGGCAGGAGGATTGCAAGTTTGAGGTCAGCCTGGGCAATTTAGCAAGACCCTGTCTCAAAAACAAAATAAAATAAAACAACAACAACAAAAATAGAAAGGTCTGAGGATGTAGCTGAGTTGTATAGAGCCTCTGGGTTTGATCCCTAGTGGGTGTGCGTGAGTGCGCGCACACACACACACACACACACCATCTCTGTCATTAACATATCCAAGAGGAAACAATAAGAACTACCCACTTACAGTTTTTCAGAGGATTTCAGTAATAAATAGTGCTTCAGTGGTGAAAATTTGGAGTGAAGGCCTAGAAAGACACAATTTAGAAACCTTTCCCTTTTCCTCAAGGCCTTTCTCAGAGTATCTTTTTTTTTTTTTTCCTGTCTTTCAGCATATTCATGCATTTAACGCATTTATGAATTGTCACTAATTATTCCTGTGAGCTTTTATAAGATTCTCAGCAAGAGGTATCTCAGTCTGTTTGGTTGGGCTTGGACTATAACAGAATAACAACATACTATAAACTGGGGAGCTTATCAGTAACAGATGTTTATTTCTCACAGTTCAGAAGGCTGGAAGTCCAGGAGATCCAGTGTCTGGTGGGGGCCCACCTTCTGGTTCATAGACAGGCACCTCCTCCCTCAGTGAGGATTCAGTGGGGGGGGGGCAAAGGAGCTTGATGGGGCTCTTTTACAAGGTTGCTAATCCCATTCCTGTACTCAAGAGAGTACCACCATCATGGTTTAATCTCCAAGTACCATCAGACTGGGGACTAGGACTTAATATATGAATGTTGGGGGACCTGGACATTCAGCCTATAGCAGGGGGCTTTTCACCTTGTATAGAGCGTGAAGAGTTTCATGTCTCATTGCAAGAGGAGGACACTTTTGGGGTGGGTCAGTGAGGAGGAAGGTATTTCCTCAACTGTATGATGAAGGAGTGTCCTAGATTGGTTGGCTTCCACCTTTGTCACTCTTAAAATTACCTTTCATGTCTTTTATATCTCAGCAAGCTTATTTTTCTACCAAATTGCATTTAATAAATCATTTGCAAGCTGGGCATGGTGGTGTACATCTGTTATCCCAATACTTTGGAGTCTGAGACAGGAGGATTGTAGGTTCAAGGCCAAACTCAGCAACCTAGTGAGACTTTGTTTCAAAACAACAACAAAAAAGGCAGGGAGTGTATAGCTCAGAGATAGAATGCTCCTGGGATCAATCCCCAGTACCCTCCCTAACACACAGCATTTCTTTTTCACTTTTTCTGATCCCAGGATCTGGCAAGCCATCTATCATTACATCACCAGTGTTACTACCTAGAGTTGGTACCACTCCAATACCAAGTAAAGAAACTTGGATGTATTAGCTAACCTATGCTTTGCTAGCAAATGTTTTTTTCTTTGATGTTTAAAATAGTATAAAGTCAATTGCAGTGGTAGACACCTGTTATCCCAGCTACTCAGGAGGCTGGGGCAGGTGGATTGCAAGCTCAAGGCCACACTGAACAACTAGTGAGTTCCTGTCTCAAAATATAAAATAAAAAGGGCTAGGGATGTAGCTCACTGGTAAAGCATCCCTGGGTTCCATCCCCAGTACTGAAAGAAAAATAAAAGAAAGACAGACATCTTAGGTATCTGAAAGGATACAGAGGGAGGTTGTTGGAGGAGGAGTTGGTTGATGTGAGCTGAAATGGGTTACTGGCATAGTTAAGGCATGGCAGCATATGAACGAACAGGTATGGCAACAGATTGGCAATTTTGGAGAGGCACAGGGGAGGAAGGAAGGCATTGCAGGCAGGGAAGAACTGTGGGAATAGTCGAACCCAGTGGCACACAACTGTAATCCCAGTACTTGGGAGGCTGAGACAAGAGGATTACAAGTTTGAGACCAGCCTCAGCAATTTAGCGAGGCCCTCTGCAATTTAGGGAGACCTTGTTTCAAAGTAAAAAAAAAAGAAATAAAAATAAAAATAGAAATCTGTTAGTTTAGCTTGGAAGGAGAATGCCCCTGGGTTCAAACCCCATTACCGCCCTTCCCCTCACAAATTGTCGGAGTAACTGCCAGTGCTGAGGAATTGTGGAAGATGGAGTTAAGAACAGAATGGCAGATTGTGGACATCCTCAAGTGTCAGGCCCAGACAACTACATTCTGGAGACAAGGAGGAGCCTTTACAGGGGTATGAGCACAGAAATATTCTGATGAGTCTGCCTTTGGAAAATTGGCCTGGTCACAATGTGTAGGATGACCATATAATTATAATTGCAGAGTTGTAGACAGCAGTGTGTTAAGTGGAGAAACTATGACATATAAACATTTTGTTTGCAAAAATCTGACTCATGTTGTGACAGGGGAATATTTTAAGTTACTAATAAAATTTATTTTCCTCCCTCTGAATTTCCTTCTGTCTTTTCTGCACTCAAACAACTAGTTGCTGCCGTCCTTCTTACCTCAGGGAACATGTAGAGATAGACGTGTGTAGGAATCTTCTGGCTTTTGTTTTAGAAAGTCCAAATCTCAAGGAACAGGGAAAAGTATTCCAAAGAATGGATAAAAATTTTCTGGCCCAAAATGGAAGAGAAATGTGATTTCTCAAGGACCAGGGAAAGAAAAATCTCCATCTTGTCCCTAGATTGGAGAGAGAGTGAGAGGTTATAGGAACAGAGAGAACCTGTCCCCTGTTTTCCTGGCAGCACCTGCAGAGGAAGTTGCTGCCTCCTGCGACTCCCCACAGCCTGCAACCCCGATGTATCGCTGGAGCATGTAGGCTGCAGGACTGGAAGGGATTCATAGTCAACAACCTAGGTGGGCCCAGGATCTGGTGACCAGAGGGGACCCTGCCCCTGTAGCTCTGTAAATCTCAGAACTGTGGCCCAGCTCAGGGAAAGGGCCCAGCAGCAGTGTTTCCCCTAGCCCAGCAGAAGGAGGATTTAAAATAAAAGCAGAGTTGAGCTATAGAAAACAAAGTCATCTGGGCGTGGTAGCACACACATATAATCCCAGTACTTGGGAGGCTGAGACAAGAGAATCGAAAGTTTGAAGTCAGTCTGAGCAACTTAGTGAGGCTCTCTGCAACTTAGTGAGACACTGTTTCCAAATAAAAAATAAAATAGGGCTGGGGGTAAAAGGCTTCTGGGTTCTACCCCCAGTACCACAAAAATAAACAAACAAAAAACCCCCAAACAAAGTCATATGTTTTGACATCAGCATTTATGAACTGAGATTCATAAATTCATACCTGCTATAAGGTTAATTTAGCTGTAGTGAAAAACAATAGTTTACATGACTATTTGAGTATCTGATTAGAGGTAGTTTTCTATAATAGTCCATTTGTAAACCTGGGTGGGAGTTTGGGCCCCTTACTCTGGTGTGGTGGAAAAACCCTAGCCTTAGGGGAGAGAACCTATCCCGCAGTCCCAACATTGTCTCACACCAGTAGTGTGAATTTAGAATAAGGTTGTTATATAAATAAGGACATTCAATTATATTTGGATTTCAGATAATGAATAATAATTGGGACATACTTATACTAAAAATTATTTGATACTTATTAAATTCAGATGATTTATTCAGTTTCTGATGTAACCACACAGAAAAGTAGAAATAGGAGCTAGATAATTAGTAGCATTAGCAGAAACCTTAAACAATTTTTGAGTTTGTTTGAAAATATGAATATTAGTTCAACTTCATCTCATGGACTATCAATACTGATTTTTCAGGGACCTCAGAGATAAGCAACAAATACTATTATTACATGTACCAAATATTTTTCATGATGTGAAATTCAAACTTAACTGGATGTCCTGTGTTCTCCCCCACCCCAATCTGGCAGTCCTACTTTGGGAAAGTCATTCAAACTCTTGGACTTTCAATTTCTTCACTTGAAGGAGAGGACATAATAATATCTCTACTTTAGAGTGCTAAAGAATTGATCAAATGAGATCACAATGGTTAAAATGATTTAGAATCTGCAGTCCTACACACTCCTAGAATAGTGAGATAATAGTTAAGTCTATGTGGAGTAAGACACACTTGGGTTTGAATTGTTCTATTTAATAGAGATTTCTTGGATATCCATAAAATGTGTTATAATGCTAGCTCTTAGAGTTACTGAATGCAAAGTGCTTACCTCTGAGCATGGTACATTATAAATGCTCAATAAATAATAGTTAATACTGTGCAAATGCAGTATCATCAAAACAAATAAGGAGACTTGGAAATGATTAATTGAATCAAGGATGATTTATTGAGTTCTATCTTGGTGCAGTATCTTTTTTTTCCAGTTAGTTGCCTAGTTTAGGGAAGAAATTCACACATTTTCCATATAAGGGATAGAGACAATGCCTTTGTTAGCATTTTTGAAGAGTCTAAATAATTTTTACCAGATCTTAGACCAATTGTACAAACTCAGAAGAAACCAACAGTGGATGTATTTGTTTTTCTCCAGGCAAAAACATTCCTTATGAACAAACCTTGGCCCGGCAGCCTTAGATGTATGGACAGCCTGAGGCTAAAACGCTCCCTCTGTATCAAATGAAACAGAGCCAATCTAGGTCACTGCATTAGCGAATGGTGAGCTGGCCTTGCCAGACTTCTCAAGATCCCTGAGCACAGAGGGAGGAAAAAGAATTAATCCAGCAAAGCCTGGCAGGAGAGTTTCGAGGGAGATGCTGATGCCTTTCAAAATAGGAAAACACAAAGATATAACCACACAAAAAGGTAGAAATAGGAGTGAGCTAGTTAGTAGCATTAGCAGCAACCTTAAACAGTTTTTGAATCTGTTTGAAAATATGACTATTGGTTTAACTGCATCTCATGGACTGTCAGTGTTGATTTTTCAGAGACCTCAGGGATTTAATGAGAAAGTGACCATTAGACCATTATCCCTTAGACCCTCAGCTGTCAGATGAGCAGTAAGCAGTCTCCCCCCGCCCCAGTCCTTTTTCTTTTTTTGGTACTATGGATTGAACTCAGAGGCATTCTACCTCTCAGCTACACTCCCAGCACTTTTTATTTTTTATTCTGAAACAGTGTCTCTCTGAGTTGCTGAGGGCCTCACTAAGCTGCTGAGGCTGGCATTGAACCTGCAATTGTCCTGTATCAGCCTCCCAAGTACTGGGGTTACAGGTGTATGCCATCATGCCCTCTTCTGGTCCCTGAACCCACCCTGACTTGTGCTGCAGGTTTCTTTATGCTTCTCTCTCTCTCTCTCTCTCTCTCTCTCTCTCTCTCTTTCTTTCAATCTTTCTCTTTGGTGTTTTCTTTACCAAGTCTTTCCATCCTAAAGCTTTCAAAATCCAGTTTCCATGTGGCTGCCTTGTTAGTTGCTTTAAGTATTTGGTAGGTTTAATTGCTGAAATAATTGTGCTTTTTCCCGAGCTGTTATGCCAGAGTGTGTACTAGAGAAGTGTCTGTTTATAGCACTCGAAGGGTGATAAACAGATTTATATCAATCAAGCTGGGAAGTTAGAACTGACATGTATGATGCCCCTTGGGAGTGTCTGATTTGATTTTTCTTTTCCTTTTCCTTTTTTTTTTTTCCAGTTGAGGAACTCGTCATTCTTTTCCCTTTGATGTTTGTTCAGATGTAATCAAGGCATATCAGTGAATAAAATGTGCAAGTTAAACATTACTTTAAAAAGCAATTGCTTGGAAACAACTTGGCCACAGAAGCCAGATTTATTTTCTTTCCTACTAATAAATATTTTCTAATATAGAAGGCTTATTTATTGTGTAGGCCCTCCTGCGTATGTGGTGGTATTTTGGACTGAATGTCCCTGTCTACATCCCTAAATTCATATGTTGAAATCCTAATCTCAATATAATGGTGTGAGGAGGCAGTGTTTTTGAGAGGTGACCAGGTCATAATGGCGAAGCCTCACCAATGGGATTAGTGCACATATAGGAAAAGAGACCAGAGCTTGCTCTCTCTCTCTCTCTCTCTGCTCTCCACTGCACGAGGACATCAGGAGTCAGTCATCTTCAAGGTGGGAGACTGTTCTCCAGACACAGATCTGTCGGCACTCTCATCTTGAACTTTGAACCTGCAGAGCTCTGAAAGAGAAATTTCTATTGTTAAGCTACCCAGTCTATGGCATTTTGTTAGAGCAGCTGGGAACAGCTAAGGCAGAAATCGGTATTAGGAGTAGAGGCAAACTATATCAGAAACTTTCAAATATGGAGTGGCTTTGGAACCAGCCAACAGGTAGAGGCTGGGAAGATTCTGAATGGCATGCTGGGAAATGCCAATGTTGCCATAAAGGGACTTTTAAAGGTGATTCTGGTGAGGTCTAGAAAAAAAAGAGAAGAGTCAGAGATAAAGTTTCCATTTGCTTGAAGAATATGCAAATAAATAGAAGTAGAATGTTGGTAGACACAGGGATGGTATGTGATGAACATATCATCTGAGTGTGTCCCCCCCAAATGTCTGTGCTGGAAGTTTAATTCAACAGTGTTGAATGTGGCCTTGGGGGAGGTGTGTATTAATACTGCCGTAAGAAGGGCTTGTGTGGTGGTTTCTCTCTCTTCAACTCTTCTGCCCTGTGAAGACACACTCTTCCTCCCCTCCGAGGACACAGTGTTCAAGATGCCATCTTGGAAGCAGAAAGGCCGGACTCTAACCTGCCTGTGACTTCACTTTCGAATTCCCAAGCTCCAGAACTCTGAGGAAGTTGTTTTCTATAAATTACCCAGATATCCTGCTAATACCACAAAAGGGACCAAGACAATCCTTATAAGTCTGGCTACTAGCTTGGAATGGAAAAGCTCATTTCTATTTTACATTTCAGGATTCATTTAGGTTTTATTCTTTGTTTCAGAAATGTGGTTAACTCCTACTTAAGTTTTTTAGGATCTCAACAAAATGTACATCTCACTAGGATAAATTTACCTAAGTCAGAATCCGTAATGATTTGGCTGAAAAGGAGAAAAGAAATTAGGTAGCATTTATTTCATTTTTTTTTTAAGCAGGAAAAAGTGCTATTTAAAACAAAACATTTCAGAGCAAAGTAGAATTAATCACAGGTATAGATTGGTCTTTCAGAAGTAATTCTCATCAATGAACTCTTTGGAAAGAGGTGGAAAGTTGATGAATGGATTACAAAACTATGGGATATGTACACAATGGAATTTTACTCAGTCATAAAGAAGAACGAAATCATGTTATTTGCAGGGAAATGGATGGAACTGGAAAACATTATGTTAAGTGAGATTAGTCAGTCACAAAAAGTTAAAAATTGAATGCTCTTCCTAATATGTGGAAGCTAGGGAGAAAATGGGACATCAGAGGGACTCCAGATGAAGAAGGAGAATCTTTAGGTGAACAAAAAATTTGACTTAAGGGAAAGTGATGGGAGGAGGGAGGACACCCTAATGAGCATGATGTACTTTCATGAACACATCAAAGTCAATCACTAAACTGACCTTGAGAAGGAGGGAGGAGGAGGGAGTGGGGCGGGAATTGGGGAAGGGTTAAATGAGAAATGTATGCATGTATGCCTTTATCTATACTAGCTTGTACCTAACAAAGATGTGTGATTACAATGCACCAAATAAAAAAAATTTTAAAAAAAGGAAGAAAAAAAAAAAAAAGGAAAAGAAAGAGGTAGAAAGTTGAACAGTTGGGTAATAAAACCCACAAGGCAGAGATCCTAAGGAGAATGGGGGAAGTCTCTTAGTACGAAGAAAGAGGTCCAAGTGATGTTCCAAGGTGAAATATCTTATGTGAGAAATTCTCTAGAGTGGAAATGAAATAGAAATTCATAGGAAAAAGGTTTTAGGGAGAGAGCCAAGGATTGGATTCATCTTTTTTTTTTTTTTTTCCTGTAGTCATGTACCAGTTGCCAGAGGTATTACCTGCACACAGCTGTTTGCAGAGCCTGCCCTGGAAACGTAGAGAAGTAACTCAAGGGCCCTGCTGCAGGCAGGGAGCACGGAAAGCAGAAGATACAGACAATGACAGTCCTCTGCACTGTGGTCAAGTGCTCTGTGTAAACTAGGGTGGATCCACCTCTCAACACACATCCCCGAGGGCCCATGGCTCAGCATATATGTATGTGTTCCCCTTCTGTATTACAGAGTAATGCAGGCTTCCCGGGTGGTCCTCACAGAGCTCCAACAATCGATTTGCCTCCAAGTTCTGTTCTGGATCTTCTGTGACCACTCAGCAGATGGAAGAAAGAGGAAACTGGAGTGTTGCAGAGGAAGATTTTTGGGGCCATTTCTTTTACAGAAGTGCTCACAAGCCTTTTGTCAGAGTTTACTCATACTAGCCCCATGTAACGTCATGGCTAGGCAGCTGTTTTCTGGCCATAGCTCTGAATTTTATGGAAGGGGAACATTAGTCTTTGGTGGACAGTCAGTGGTCTCCAAAACTCATGCATGAGGGAGGGATGTGATGAGAACTCAGAAGAGAAATGAGCCTAGTTTGCTTGTTTGTTTGTTTGTTTATTTATTTTTGTGTATGTGGTGGAAGAGTAAAGGGAAATTATAGCAAAATTCCCAGAAGAACTGATATTTATGTATTTTGAAAAATTTTTATTGGCAATTGTACATGTTAGTGAGATTCATGGTAATATATTCATATATGCGCATAATATTATTTGATCAGTTTCCTTCCCCATGTCTCCCTTCCTCCCTCCCCCATCCTCTTTCACTACTCTACTGGTTTCTCTCCTAATTTTCATGAAGTTTCTCCTTTTTCCTCCTTAGCTTTCATGAGAGAAAACATGTGGCCCTTGATTTCTGAGTCTGGCTGATCTCACTTACCATGATGTTCTCCAGTTTCATCCATTTTCCTGCAAATGACATAATTTTCTTTTCTGGAAGAACTGATATTTAAACTGAATTTTAGAAGAGAAATAGGAGTTAAATCATGAAGGGGAGTAGGGGAGGACATTTTAAATATAAAAACTGTGTGCAAATGCCTGGGGTCATTCACTCATTCATTTATCAAATCTCACTGTGTTGTGAGATGACCCACAGAGACACACCAGACTCCATGTGCCAAAGAGGTCACTTTATTTACCAGCTGCCAGGACGAACAGCCTGAATGCTGTTGCATGGAATGTTGGTGTAGGTCAGTTTTATACCCTTTGGTTACAGAGTTGAGGGTAAGGTTTTTATGGTTATAAAATCATTACATTGTTTTACAAACCAGATGTTTAGGACAGACAAAGTATCTTACTTAGATGCTATCTTGTGGTCAAGATAGCTTTTTCACACCATGTACAGCAAAGCAGTTTACAGAAGCAGATAATAGCAGTTAAAATTCCTTTTTACATCCTGGTTTAGTTACTGGTTGCCCCTTTGACCTTTAGTCAAAGGGGGCCCAGGAGAACTTGCCTAAGACTTTTACCAAAAAATGGATATATACTGTTTCAACTGCAGATGCTGTCACTACCACTAATGTAAGACAGGTCCTCTATCTATTAGTGAGAGAGACAAACATGAGGAGCCAGCAAATAAATACACAACGCAAAATACCAAATGGCATGTGCTGGGTGGGGGAACTGCTTATCTTTAAGTAGGCTTGGGGTGGGAACTCATTGGACGTGGGGGTGGGAAAAGTGAGAAATGAGACTGGAGAAAGAAGAAAGGCCAGCTGGGGAAAGGCCTTTCATGTACTAAGGGGCATCGGGAAGAGTTTATGGGCCCTGCTCATATCCGATGTACTTTGATATGTCAAAGACAAAATTACAACAAATTTAAGTCTTAGCTGGATTTATTCCCAATCTGGAATTGTGTAATACTTCATTACATGAAACAGCATAAGTATTTTGGTGGGCTGAACAGAAAAGTTTGGTTTTATAGACAGAAAAAGGTTGAAGAAGCAGAAACAAAAAAAAGAGGAGCAGATGTCCTTTCAAAGTTACTTTCCTTTTAATGTAGGGACAAGGAAATGGAACAATAGAAAAATAAATGATCAGTGAACATCAAATTAATGCAGCTTACTTTTCTTTTGTAAAGATTAAAGCAGAGAGAACTTAATTGCCATGCTCATTGAAATGGGGTTCTTTGGGAAATTTGGTTATTGTCTGTTTCAATTTTTCAGGAAGGTCAGAGAACAACTTTGTTTTGGATTGGTGGAACTATAGCCTGAGTGACTTCATTTTGATTTTTTAGTTTGGTCTGTTGGGGCCTAGTTTAGGTGCTTAGTCCCAAACATGGCTACCTACTATATTTACTTAACAGATATAAACATAAAAAGATAGTTGTTGTAGTCACATACTGAATTTTCAGGTTTTCAGAAGAGCTTAGTAGAACTTAACCAAGCACCAACTGTCAGAGAAGAGATCACTGAAATGATTCTGTGTCCTGGTACACTCGCTAATGCAGAAACCTTCCTCTTATAGCTTCACAGGTGCTTACTAAATGCTTATAGTGTGCTGTTGTGTTAGGTTGCTGGGAAGGCAAGGGACTGTATCAGCAGAATCGCTTCAGAATTAGATTCAAGTTTAAAGCAGTGTGTACAGGAGCTAGACTGAACAGGTTCCTCAGGCCAATTGCTAAATATTCAGGATAGTTGGGAGTGGTGGCACATGCCTGTAATTCTAGTACTTGGGAGGCTGAGACAGGAGGATCACAGGATGGAGGCCAGCCTCAGCAATTTAGCTAAACATTGTTTCAAAATAAAAAATAAAAAGGGTTGAGGGGTGTAGCTTGGAGGTAGAATGCCCCTGGATTCAATCCCAGTACCCCTAAAAATTTTTAAAGAAAATTTTGCAATCTGATTGTAACTAGAAATCAGCCAACTTGGAAATATTTACATCACAAAAATTGACAATTAATACAATCTGAGCTTCCCCCTACTCCATAGTGGGCTATTTTACTATGTGACTTTGGTTAAAAAATATGACACTTCCCAGTTTTATTTCCTCATCTGTAAAGTGGTGCTTCAATTCAGTGCTACCTACTCCATGCCTTTATTTAGAGAATTAAATGAAAGAATGGATGAAAGGACTTTGCATAATGCCTATTTCATATTCAGAGCTTAAACGATTTTTCTTTTTTTTTTTTTTTATTTTTATTTTTTTATTTATTTTTTTTTTTAATTTTTTATTTCTTTTTTTAATTTTTTAGCATGGAATTTTATACATTTCTTGGGTACAACAGGGTTAATTACACATTTTTGTTGGGTACAAACTAGTACAGGTAAAGACATCCATGCACATATTTCTCATTAACCCTTCCCCAATTCCCACCCACCCTCCCCCTATCTCCTGGTCAGTT